>NDXB01009568.1:147941-166934 GCA_002631895.1 Agapornis roseicollis
CCCCCCCCGTATTGGAGTGGGGACAGGCACAGAGCCCTGTAGAGCCAGCATGCAGAGGGGCTTATTATATCCCATATAATTACATATTCCCTATAATTACACAGGATCATTTCCTGCTCAGAGAGGATCTGAATAAGTTTCCAAGCATTTCCTCTGGACCCAAGCTCATCTGCAGGGGCACAGCCGGTTCCCTCAGGATATCCCCATCCCAGTGACCCTCATGTTAGCAGAGGAGAAAGTGGCTGAACCCAGTGCTGACATCCCCATGCCCAGCCCCGTATGCCATGGGGCAGCACCACTGTACAGCCTTCCTGATATCACATTGAAACCCTGCTGGTGCCCCATGCCCCTGTGTGAAGGGTTAATGCTGGGGCAAGAAGTGCTGTGCATCAGGAAGCTGATCTTGGTTTAATGGAAATGAAATATTCAGCTTAGGGACAAGATTTACCATTTAATCTTAATGAAGTGAGGACAATAAAAAACTCAAGGTGCTTTGGGAGCTGGTTTCCCAGCTGCAGGGTGCTGGGGAGCTGGGGGCAGCTTGGTGTGTGCTGCTGTACCCAATACGAGCTGCTTATTCCAGTGTCCCACATCCGATGGGTTTGGTGCTGAGCAAGAGCTTTTAATAACCCTCTGAAAGGTGTGGGCAACCCCTGGACGCTCTGTGGGTGATTTCCCCATAGCTTGAGCCAGTTTGCTCCATTGCTGTGCCCCGAGCCAGCATTCTGGGACTGTGGAAGGGCTGTGCAGGGGGATTCATGCAAGGGAGAATCCTATCTCTGGCGTTGGGATGTGGTGCTGATGTGGCTGTCCCATTGTCCCCAGGGTGCAGGGCAGCCACTCCCAGGCAGTGGTGTGTGTTGGTGCAATTTAGGTGCACATGGATCCCGTTGAGCTACCTGGGGCTCATCCTGCAGGACAACCCCTGCAGGCACATGGATCCATTCAAGGATGGGTTTGGGACCACACGGGTACCCCCTGTCCAGCCTTGGCAGCCCTATGAGGCTGTGCCCAGCTCTCTGGGCTGTTTCCACGCAAGATGCTGGGGTGGAATCACACTCCCTCAGCTCACCTATGCCTCCTGTCCTGCAGAGCCCAGAGGACAGCAGCCGATAGGAAACTCCAAGGGGCTGAGGTCACTCTTCCCTCCAGCGATGGTGATGCCCCTCAGCCAGGAAACAGGCAGCGATGATGAGGGTGATGGTCAGGGGTCCCCAATGCTCTCCCTGCTGTTTAAGCCCTGTCATGGGGTGCATGGTGATGTCCCACTCTAGGTGCCCATACATCCCCATGTGCCTCTCACCCTCACACTGGCCTCATTGCATCTTCCCTCTGCACTAGCTGGGTTTATTTTCAGGCTGTTGGTGCTGCTCTGTCCTCCCTCCCCTCCTGTCCCTCTGGGGTTTAACGTGCTCCCTGCAGACTGCAGCAGCACGGTGTAACCCAAGACCCCCCGACTCGATCGACCCAGGGCTGCAGATGTTTCTCCTCTGCTCTCCTCGAGCTGGGCTTTTTCCAGCATTGTTAGGCTGGTTTGTTTATTTCCCTTTAGCTCAGACGGATTCCATCCCATTCGCCCAGAATTAAGCTCCTGCAGGTTTTAATTTGCTGACATTTTCCTCATCCCTGTGGCTGTGGATAGCAGGGATAACGCACGTGCTGCGCCGGTTCCTCCCCGCTCCCATCCCCTGCCCATATGGCTGTAGTAAAACTGCACAACTGTATTTCTGCTCAAGAAGGATGAAATACGGCAGCGAGGGGGGAAGATGAGCTGTCTTGGGTAAGTAACGGATGGACCCTTCTGGGAGGCTGGGAGGGGAATGGCTTTTAAAGAGCTTAATTCTCAAACTGAGCAAAAGCGAGATGTGCTAAAAGTTAATTAACTCTTAGCATCCGTGTGGCATCGGGGCTGCTCTTGTCAGGGATCTGCCGGGGAGAGGGAATCTCTTGTCTTGTGGCTGCAAACAGCAAAGCCTGGGTCTGGTCCTGGGGGAAACGTGGGGTTTGTCTCCTCTGCTCCCCATGGTGATACCAAATGCGTGTGCAGGACTTGTGGAGGGGAGCGGGTTATTCTGGGCACACGGGGGTCCTAGGGGTGAGCGCCTTGTCTCTGCTCTTGTTTCTGAGCTGGTTTCAAACCAGGGCACAGTTGTGGTTCCAGCAGAGGAACAGCACCAGCTCTGCACCCAGTGCTCTGCACCCCAGTGCTCTGCATTGCATTTAGGTCTGAAGTGCCTTTATGCATGGGAACTGTGGAGTGATGGGGACACGGGTCCACTTCTCCCCACTCACCTGCAGTGTTACAAAAGCTGGTGCATAAAGTACTGATGTTGACGCTCGCTGGACATCGCCCCATTAACCTGGATTTGGATAGAGGGATGCGGGTATGTTCCAGAGCACATCCAGACTCTCACCCTGTCCCCATTAATTCCTTAGGTGATAACTGTCAGGCTGTTTGAACTGCTCTGTGTTGTCATGGATCTGCTTTGAGTCATGTTGTGCTTTGCTCTGCTGCAAGGAGAACAGTTTAGGGTAGTTTGTTACTTCCCTGCTCTGGTTATGGTCTGTTTGCTTCCGAAATAGCCCCTGTTCTGATGGGAAACCCAAAGAGAGCAGCCCAAGTTGCTGGCCCTTTGGGCCAGCAAGTGCTGATTTGGTTGCAGTCCCTTTTGATCTGTGACGAAGATAAAATCAGTGCCCATCAGGGGTTCCCTTATAATGGGAGAATTTCCATCGGGTTCATATTAACGGCGCTCTGAACACGATCTATTTGTCTCAGCTTGTTTTTCACAGTAATAACAGCGCTTGGCATGTTCCCGTATTAAAAGGCTCCAGCCATCTGTGACTGTCTCTGGATAAGAAATTTCATTTGAGCCATTGGGATTTGTATATTATGGGTTGTGCTGCTTCCCTGCTTGGGGTCCCCTCCATGTACCTGCTTCTCTAGGGCTGGGGGAGCTTTCCAGGTCTTTTGGGCACTGACGCAGCTTGTATTGGGTGACACCCCTCCCTCCCATCCCACATCTCTCTGGCTCTGCCTGATGCAGCACCTTAAACCATACACAGACACTGCCCCCTTGCCTGTGTAGAGCCTCTGGTGATGGAGGAAAAGCAGCTCTGGTTTACTTCCATTCTAAAGAATCCCTAATCCAATGGCCCAGCATATGTTCAACTGCCCAAAAAAAAAAAGGGAATTAGGGCAGCAGGGATAAAAACCGTGCCGGCAGTGAAACATTGGGGAGCAGAGTTCTGTTTTCATTGGAGGAGTTCAAATAGGTCATGGCCAAAATGCCTCAGTGCAAATGGCGCGCAGATTGTAGCAGCCTGGTCTGCTTGTGCCCCAGCACCCAGCCACCTCTTTCCTTCTAGGAAGTGGTTATGTGGTCTGAGTTTGCCAGTACCTTACATAGACCATGGAAAGCTGTGTTTGTGCTGCTGTTCCCAGCAGAAAGCAGGCTGGGGACAGTGGGCTGAGGAAGCTGCTCCCTGTGGCTCTGGGAAGCGGGAGGTGACACAAGGGATGCTGGTGCTTTCTGGGGGCTTCTTTGAAGGCCTCCAGCAGCTTCAGGGCTGTTTGTCCCTGCCAGGGAAGGACAAAGCCACCGGCTCTTGGTTTGCACACAGGGGCACTGGGTTTGGGAGAGATGAAAGTCCCCAGGGCTGATGGGGAAGGTGACCCCAAGCCAGGCATGGGCTGTGGCGCTGCTCCGGGGAGGCTCTTACCAGCAGCTGATGCATCAGTCACCACTGGAGCAGGTGCAGGGATGGGTCAGGAGAGGGTGGCCCTCCCCAAAGGCCCCTGTGTAGGGCTCAGGGGGTTAGGATGTCCCCAGGAAGTAGTGGGGTGGCTGGAGAATGTGAGAGGCTTTTGAATCCAGCATACAGCCACTGCATCCCACTGTGTCTGTGTTCTTGGGTGCAAAAGCACCTTCACTCCTATTTGATGGTAACAACGGACACATCTGCAAAACATCTGCAGTGATTATGGAGCCTCCGTTACCAGGGATAATGGGATAACAGCCCCTGTGAAAGCTGCAGGTCCAACTTGCTGCCAGGCTGGAGCGAGTCCCGCTCGTGCAGGAGGGTTCAGATGTTCCATGTCCCCTGGGGCTGTCAGTGCTGCTGGGGCTGGAGGCCAGTGCACAGCTGCACACGGGTAGGTTAGGATGGATCAAATCAGTACAGGTTCACAAGCAGAAGTCCTGACACTGGGTGAGGCTGTGCAAGGTTTTTCTCTCCCCAAAGTGTATGGATTCCAGCACTGCAGCACGCTGTGGGGAAGTGCTTCTCCAGACTGGGAGCTGTTACATAGCACAGTTCAGACCTAATCCAAGAGTAGTTCAGTGCTTTAATCCACCCTGGGATGTGTTTTTCTCTGCACAACCGACAGACTCAAGGTCAGGCCTTTGCTTGTTGTTCTGGGGCTAAACCATCCACTTCTCATTTTTCCTTCCTTTGCTACCCAGAGACCACGTCTGATGTTGGCAGCTCCAGGAAGCTTCACATCCTCTTCATCAAAAGCGAGCACTGTGCTTAAAGATGGCATTATTTAAATTAAAGATGTAGGGTTTATTATCTTCTATCCTTAATGTACAGCGCTGCTGTGTTAAATGATGCTCTGTGGCGTGGAGAGAGCTTTGGGCCCTTGGTTTTGATGCTGGTGCTGGTCCTGGTCCAAGGCATCTCCACCTGCCATGTACCCGCCGCCAATGCCGTTTGCCTTTAAGCTTTCTCACCCATTATTGCAGCACGTAATCTAAACAGAAGCACTTTAGAAGTCAACTAATTAGCACTAGGGAGGCATCCCCCCGGAGTTCAGCACCGAGCCGTGCCCTCCTTTCTGCTGCGAGATCCTTCCAGATACACATCACAGCGGCTGCAGTGCTTAGGGAAGGCGAGCAGCTCTGGAGCCGGAGCAGGGAGGGCAGAGCAGGCTCTGGAGCCCCATCGCTCAGCAGGAGGCACGGGGTGGATGGTGTTGGTCCAGCCGGGGCTGGGTGCGTGGCGGGCAGCAGGCAGGGGCTCGGCACAGGTCGGGTTTGCTGCTCGCCGGCCCATCTGGCCGCGTCCCCGTGCACCACAGGGGTGACAAGTGACAGGGCGGCACCGGCTGGCGCAGGGCTTGGTTGTTGGATCTGGCCGCGTCGTGGGCGTGAGCCGAGGCTGAGGCTCAGCTGCATGAGGATCTGAAGCGTCTCCCCTTTGTTCCCGCCGCCGTACCCTGACAAATGGGAAAGGACCGGAGTTTCTCCCGGCATTTTCGGTACGTGTCCGCGCTCCGCTCCACGCGTGGTGTGAGTGGTGCTGGATGTGATGGGAAACGTCCCTGCGGTGTCCCTCGCGTGAGGTGATGTCGTAGAGGCTCATCAGGAGCTTTTGGGGGGAGTTGAGTGAAGCTCAGATGCATAATTGGGGTGGGAGCTGAGGAGAGGCGGGAAGAGCCCATCTGGGTCTGCTTTGTCTCCATCACTGTGGTCCAGCAAAGGACAGGTGGTGAGGATGGGATTTGGTGGTGCTGTGTGATGCAGGGGGTGATGGAGAGAGCATTGGGGTCCTCTTGCTCCCAGCCCTGGCTGAGCACGAGCTCTGAGTGAACTTGGGGCTGCTTCTAACTGCTCCCACCAGGGCTGGAGCCACCACTACTGCCCTGCTTAAGGGGATGCGTCTGGCACTGGTGAATCTCAGCACCCAGCATCCCAGCATGGCATCGTCTGTGTGATAACATGGGTCACAGGACCTGTGTGCTTGTGAAAGTGGTTTTCCATGGTGTGGGGCTGTCAGCGAGCACAGGCTACAGGAACAGGGATGTTTGTCCAGAGGGGAGCTGCAAGGGGCCTGTCTTGGAGTTTAAAAGCAGTGAGCGTGATTAAGTCCAAGATGAGCACCAGAGCAGGGAGCTGAGTGGATGGGAACCATCCTGCAGCACTGTGCTGCTGTCCTGGCTGGGCTGCTTTAGAGAAGGATCGAAGGCGAAGCATCCTGCAGCCTCTGGGTCCTCTTCTGGCCTGGAAAACACCCTCAGTTCACATTCAGAGCATGGGATGCTTTTCCCACCCCCTTTCCAACAGGGAACAGAGCCAGGGCTGACCTGGAGCACCTGATGAGGAGGAAGAGGAAGCTGAAGGCAAGAGATCCCTGCTGCACAGATCCCAGGCCCAAAACATTGTGGGTACATCCCTGCTCCCTGCATCCCAGTAGGATTTGCTGGGAGAGGGAAACCCCAGCTGGGTGCTGCTCCTCAGTGCCATTCTGATGGGCAAAGGCAGGTTTATCCCATGGGATTGCAGGGAGCTGCAGACATAGCCATGGTTCCTCACTAAGCACTGGGCACTGTGCTGGAGGAGAGGACAGGCTGAGGCACCAACAATGTCTAATGACATCCCATGTGCTACCTTTGGAGGGTCCCTTGTTCAGGACCAGACCTGAGCACCCACAGTTGGAGGCATCCCCTGCTGAAGCACAGGGAGTTGGGAGCTTGGGGATCCAGCACCCAGCAGCGCTGCAGCTCCTCTCAGAGGGTTTTGAGGAAGGAAACTCCTGCATGCTTTAATGGGATTATTTTTACCAATGAGCTCCTCTCCTTGCTAAGACACCGCTTTACTCCTAGCACTGAGTCAGTTCAGCCCTAAAGCACGTCCTTTGCCTGGTTATCAAGCCCAGCCCTACTTCACTCCTCAGCCCTGATGTCTGCATCGGGCAGCGCAAAGTGGGGCAGCCCTGCTGCTGTGAGCAGGGCAGCTTAATTTGGCCAACTGAAATGGGAGCGTGCTGCTTTTCCCTGCAAGGAACCTGGACTTCTCCCTGGTGGGAGCACAGCATGGGCCAGAGGTGTGGGATCCGGCCAGGACTCACTGCTCCCCTGCATCCTTCCCTGCCACAGGGCTGAGGTCCCATAGGAGCCTGCTCACTGAGTTTGAAGCATCTATTGGCATCACCTTGCTCTTTTCTAGTTGCTGCTTGATCACAAAGTGATTGTGAATTGTACCAGGGTGTTGCTTATTTTAAGTCGTCACCAAATGCTTTGTGGGAGCATATGCCAGGCTTGGGATGGTGGGGATCTGTTTGCTCCTACTCATCAGCGCTTACTTTGAGTTCTGCCTTTTGTTGGGGGGAAATGTCCTGGTCACAGCAGGTTCAGGGTTTGAAGCCTCCCCTTCCTTCTCCTCTGGCTTCAGCTAGGCTTTCGGGTTCCTTTGGTGACACTGTGTGAGGAAGGGGACTGATGCCAGCCCCAGCCTCTCCAGCCACCTTCATTGCATCCAATGCAGCCCCATAAGGCAAGGTGCTGTGGATCCTGTGACAGGAGTTTGCCCCAGTTAATGCTCCCTAGGGGATGAGGTCCCTGGGCAGCTTGAGGTGATGCTCACATCCCTCCTGCAGCACAAGTGTCCGGGTCTGTGCTAATGTGGGAGCGCGTCCTCATGCACCGCGAGGTGATGAGCACTAATGAACCTCACAAGATGCTATTGTCTAACGCAGCTGCGAGGAGCAGCCCGGTGTGGAGTTGCTATAGAAACACCCGAAGATAACAGCTCCTCCTGAAGCCCCAAAATATGCAAATGGGAGGTGGGAGTAGGTGAGGGGGTGTTAGTGTCTCACTGTTGTGGTGGCAGAAGGGAAAGGAGAGGCGTCTTGGGGTGTTACAGAGGTGACACCCTGGCTGAGGTGGGAGCAGTGTGAATGTGCCCTCCTCCCAGGATCCCACTTTGCATCCACTGAGGGTTCAGGGCTCCTTTTGGGGGGCACAAGGGCCGCTTGGCTGCTGGCACAGCAGCTGCTACCAGGCAGGGGGTGACCTGAAGCAGAGCAAGTTCTCAGTGGTGTCCTCTTGTCTGCAGCATCCTCATCCCCTCAGCATCAGCATCTCACAAGGGGTGTGAGAGTCCTGCCTGGCCATGGCAGGAGCTGGAGGGTGGCAATAGCCGAGGCTGGAGCCAGGAAATGTGGAGTCCTGTCTGGGCTGTTTGAATCAGTCTCGGTGCTGTGGAGAGGTCTGACATCCTCACCCTGTTGGAGCCGTGCATGGGATGGGGCAAGAGATGTCGCTGGCATCCCTGGTGTCCCCAGAATCCCTGGTGTCCGCAGCTCTGTGAGGTCTGAGGCCAAGAATGCATGAGGAGCCAGGGCTCTCAGGTATGGCTGGCTCCGGAGCCCTGGGCCACATCCTTCCCGTGCTCCTCACTCCTTCCCTGGGGTCACTCTTGCAGGATCTTCATCCCCAAGAAGCACCGGCAGCGCTTTGACGAGGTGGTGTCGCAGAGCCTCATCAGCAAGCTCTGCCGCTCCAAGAGCCAGCAGCACAGCCACCGCCTGCGCCGCAGCCGGAGCGAGGACCACCACGAGCGGCTCCTTGTCTCCACCCGCGCCAGCTCCGTGCCCCGCAGCCACGAGGAGCTCAGCAAGAGCCTGCGCAAATCCACCTCGCTCCTCACCAGCAATGTGGCCTCGGGGGCTGCCCGCAGGTAACACCGCTCCTGTGTGCCCCTGGGTTCATGGAAGCAGCCTCTGGTTCTGTGTGGAGGGATGGCAGGGAAAGGGGATGCCTTTGGGGTGAGGAGTGGGTGGAATCCAACTGGGATGAGGATGAGCAAAGGCCTTTCACTGGGCATGTTTGTGCCCCGTGTCCCAGCTCTGAGCCACTCTTTCTGTCCCCTCGCTGTCACAGGGCTGGCTGGGATGAGCCGCAGGAGGAGCTGAGGTGACAGTGGCAGGGTGTGAGGGGATGCTGGCTTCTGTGACAATGGGATGTGGGGTACTTTGATGTGCTGGTGGGATGCAGGGTACCTGGATGTGTCAGTGGGATGCAGGGTATGTGGATGTGTCACTGGGATGCAGGGTACCTGACCATGCTGGTGGGATGCAAGTTACTTTGATGTGCCATTGGGATGCAGGATAGATGGATGTACTGGTGGGATGCAGGGTACTTGACCATGCCAATGGGATGCAGGATACGTGGCCATGCCAGGCACCTTAGCACAGAACAGGCTGCGCTGTGCTTCCCTGCCACAGTGGGTGTCTGTGTTTGAGGCTATGGGAGGAAGGACAAAAAAGGGACAATCCCTGGTGCACAGGGGATTGACCCATTTCCCACTGCTCATATGGCCAGAGCTCAGCTGGCTGTGACCCCTGCTGCATTCCCAGCAGGATTTGCTCTGACAGCACAGCTGGGGAATCCTCTGGAATGGGCAGTGCTGCCACAGGCATGCCTGGAGCTATTCCCCTGCCTACAGCTGGTATCTGCAGGGTGTTCAGCAGCATCCTACCTCCTGCCAGGGTAATTTTTGGTGTGACTGATCCAAAACCCAGCTCCGGCACAGTCTCCTTTCCTGACAGTGCAGGATACATCCCTACAACAGGCTCTGCGGTTGCAAATGATCTCAGTAACGATGCTTCCTCCCAGCTTCCCGCAGGGAACAACTCCCAGCTCCAATCAGCCTCCCAGCAGGGCGATTTCCTAATGCTCCTTCCAAAATTTCCTAGCGGAATGCAATTCCTCTCTCATCAGCCGATGAGGTCTTTGCCCCTGAAGCACGCTGTCTCCTATTCTGTGCAATATACAAGCTATATCCCATGTCCCACTTTAAAACCACGTTGGATTTGAAGGGCTGGATGCTGGATTCATGGATTCAGTGTGTAATGTAGAGTCAAAGTCCATGCTCAGGGGCTTTGCCCTGAAGAGCTGTTGTCTTCTCCAGACCCTCCAACCTCCTGGTGCTGGAGCCCTGGTTAATGGATGTTCAGCTTTAGCTTGCAGAAAGCAATAACTGGGTCTAAAGGAGCCCCCCAGAGCTCCAGCATGGGTGGGCTGGTCCCAGTGGGGACTGCATCTGCCTCAGGCCTGTGGTGATAGCACATAAGGGATGGCACCTGCGTCCCTCCAGCCCTCCCCAAGGCGATGACAGGGCTCTGGAGGGGCTGGGGAATGGACCAAGAATCAAACACTGGGCTCTGGTTTCATGTTTGCTTTTCCCCTGCAGAACTGTGCGAGTCTATAAAGGCAACAGAAGCTTTGGCTTCACACTGCGTGGCCATGCCCCAGTGTGGATCGAGTCTGTGCTGCCAGGTAAGGAAACCCCTAGCCACCACATTCAGGCACTGATTTGTCTCAGGTCTGAATTGAAAGGTTTCAGTACCTGCTGTTGGCTGGAAAATGGCAAAAGTCACAGGTGCCTTTGGTGCATTTTGGTTTGGCTTTATGCAATCCCTGCCTTGAAAGGTGGAAAACATTACATATGCAGTGAATAGCCTGGAATCATACCTGCGTTTCCAACGCAAGCTGGGTGCTGGCATCACCAGCTCACTCAGATAACACAGCTGCTGTGGATTCCCTGCTCCGGTGTGTGTGTGTGTGTGTGTGTGTGTTTCCTGGCCATGGAGCAGTTTGAGAGCTGAGACCCCATCCCTGTGAGCAGGGATCTGCCAGCTAAAGGCCCTCTTGTTCCCTGTGGATTTAGGGAGCCCAGCGGAGAAGGCTGCCCTCAAAGCTGGAGACCGGATCCTATTCCTCAATGGACTGGACATGAGGTAGGAGGTTCTTTAGAAGACCTTTGCCAAGGGCTCCTGGGGTGGAAGGTTGCTGAGCATCTGCATCTTCATTTTTCATTCTTGTGCAACCCAAATGAGAGCTGATGATCCCTGAGAGCTCTCCGCTGAGGTGCATGGGGGGGTTGGCCCATGTGGACATCTCCTTTAACATTCCCTTATGAAAACTGGCTCTCCAAGTGGTGTTTCAGCTCCATCCCTGCTCCTCCTTTGACTTCTCTGTACCAGTAACCTGGCACTGTGTGTAACTGGTGTCCTGACTGCAGCCCACCCCACACCCTGATCTGAGCTGCTGTGGGTTATGTTGTACATGTTAAAGCCCTGGGGCTCTGTTTTTTAAAGCAGCAGAGCACCAGCCAGCCCAGGGATAGCTCCCAGAACAGGGTCATAAACTTAGATCCCCAGGCAATGCATTCCCACGCAGAGGTTAATGCTTCTGTGTGTTATTTGCTCACAGCCATCAAACCAGAGGTGAGTGTGCTCCCCTCCAGCAGCCCATGTGTTCTTGTGCTGGGCTTTCCACCCAAAAAGCAAGAGCAAAGAATAGAGGAGGTTGCAGGATGAGAGACAGTGATGAATATTTAAAGGTTAAACATCTGATGCTGCTTCTGTCAGTGCTCAGGTCCTCACGTTTCAGCTGATCCAGCATGCCTGGGGCTGATGCAGCATTGCCAGAGAATAGAGGAAAAACGACCTGAAGAGTGTCCTCTGCACAGGCAGTGTCCCAGGCCGGCCTCAACCCTTTTCCAAGGGCACTCAGAGATGGGTTTGCCTACAAAAATACATCTTACACCCACCTTGCATTTTCCTTTGCTGCAGAATTAGGCCAGGCAAGGGGAGACCTGCAGCATGGCACCATTGGAATGAGAAGCTCATCTGTATCTGAACGTAGCTTAAAGTACCACCAGTTCAGTTGCAAGGCCTGACTGGGGCTCTTCTCTGGGCAGCACAGATAAAACCAAGCACAGATTGAGAGTCTGGGGGGGTCAGAGTGGGGCCCAGCACTGCCTGGCTCTGAGCAATGGGGTGAGGCTTTCTAAGATAAATAGAGGTGGCTGCAAGCTCTGCTTCACTGCTGCTCTGCCCTAACCCTGAGCTGCTGCCCAGTGCTGCCCTAACCCTGCCTCTCTGTGTCCCCAGGAACTGCTCCCATGACAAGGTGGTGTCAATGCTGCAGGGCAGCGGGGCGATGCCCACCTTGGTGGTGGAAGAGGGGATCGTCAACTTCTCCAATGGTAAGAGCATGGAAGGAGGGTTTAGGGCTGCAGGACCCCCTCGCTGGATCTCCAACTCCAATTCCCCACAGTGGGAATTGCCAAATAGCTCCCATAGGCTCAGCAGGTTCAATGCACTGCCTGGAGCGCTGCTCCCCTCGCTTGCTTTCTGGGATCAGGCTTGATCTCTGGCTTGGCTGCTCTGCAGAAGGGTTTACTCTACTGTGTGATCGCCCTTGACAGCCTTTGCCGATGTCCTTTCCGTGCTGTGTACTTGACCGGAGTAACCCAACCCTGCGCATCCATGGCCGCGGTGCAAACTCCTTGTTGTGTGTGGACGTTGCTGCTCGGAATAGCTGCTGCTGGATGAATAATTCAGGTGCTGCGGTGAGCACAGCAGCAGCAGGGGCCGGCGGCTGGGGCCAGGCGGGTGCCTGTCAGCACCACTTGAGCAGAGGGACAGGACCACAGCCCAGGGCAGAGCGCAGTCGTGTGTGTTATTGGGAAGCTGCTCCACCATGCAGCAATTAGGGACTGGCTTTTCCCTCTGGAGCAGCAATGGACTCTCCAGAGCTGCACCTCAGGAGCCCTGTGATACCAAGTCATTGTATGTGTGCTAGGAACAAACCTGAGCACCTCGCTACTTAACACTACTGAGCAGTGGCACTCAAACTGCTTTACTGCCTCCCAGGAGAAACCAAGGAAAGAAGGATATTTTTCTCCTGCTACTTTATTCATATTTGTAAGTGGATAAGCACATCCCATGGATATTCCCAGATGGATAAGTGTATCCCATGGTTTTGGTCAGGTCCCTTTTTGCAGCTGCATTGCCCTGAACTCACTGCAGAGACAGCACAGGGACCAGTGCAGATGGGCCTGGCAAAGCAAATGCCCTTCCAAGCCTCAGTTCACTCAGAGGTAACCCTTGACTGATGCTACTTTTGAAGTCAATGATTATCACACAGTACTTTAGAACATGAGCAGAGGCTTTAGAGAGCCAGAGAAGGAACAACACCTGCATGTGCTCACAGCAAGTGGGAAGCAGCATGGATGAAAAGATAGATCCCAGAGAGCATCCCTGTGAAAATACCCCAGCTCATGCCCAGCAGGTCCTACTGGAGCAGCCACAAGCTCCAGGGAGCTGGTCCAGGAAGGCAGGGGCAGTCACAGCTCCAGATGAGCCATTCCACCTTGTCCCCATGCTGCCTTCCAGGGCCTGAAACCTGCTTGTTTTTACCCTGTGGCCACAGCCTCTGTATCAGCACATCAGGATCTGTATTTCTATGGGGCTGAGCCTCCATGCTCCAAGGTTATCCGAGATGTTTAACTGGAGGACCAGGAGGTGCAGCCCAGGGTGTGTGAGTGTTTCAGCTGCAGGCAGGGATTGGGAGCACACCAACAGGACTGTCCCCAGCCCACTGCCCAAACCCTGTTGCATTCACCTGCCCCAGCATCCCCAGCTCTGCTCCTTGGTTTCAGGACCAGCCTTTTAACCTGTGGTGGAGACTCCATCTGTTCAATTGTCTCTTCTCTCTCTACCTGCGTCCTGCAGACTCGGACGCTGCCGACTCCCCGAGCAGCTCCTCCGCGCTCACCTCCCTGCAGTGGGTGGCAGAGATCCTCCCCTCTAGCATCAAGATCCAAGGACGGACCTTCACACAGCAACTGGAGCACCTTCTGACCCCCCCTGAGCGCTATTCGGTCTGCAAGGCGCTGGAAGGCTTCTTCCAACATCGGTAACTCAGCAGCAGCTCCATCCCTCTAGTGCTGGTACCCAGCCTGGTAGTGATGCCCAAGCAGAAGGCAGACCCTGTTGCTGGCAGCACATCCCTAAACCCCCCATGGTGACCCTGGTCCCCTGTGCTGCAGGCTCTCTTGCTCTCTGGCTGCTCCCAACAGCCCCGTTCCACCTCTTCCAGTGAATTTCCAGTATTTTATTCTTGTCTTCTCACTCTGAGCAGCTCAGTAGCAGCATGCCCTTGGTGGCAGTGTGGGAATGCTGCAGCTGGCAGAGCCCTCACCCTGTGATGGAGCACACCCTGCTCTGCTGCAAGGGTTGAAAGTGACCCCTTTGCAGACTCCAGGCTTTCAAAAGTGCCCTTGTTTCCTGCCCTTGATCTTTAACCTTCCTGCACCACAGTAAAGGAGCTATCCCTTCGGTGCTGGGTGATGCTTTTGCCTCTGCTTGCAGAGCTGTGGGAGTAGATCCAGTCCCTGGGGTCTGCAACTGGGAAATACAGGCCTGATCCTAGCAGGATATTTGCTCTTGCCAAGTGGCACAAGTATGGGAGCCCCAGTACAATAAATCATGTTCCCAAGCTTCCCTCCCAGCATAGGGCAGCACATGTTGCTCGATCTTCCAGCAGTGCTTTATCTGCTGCCCATCCCAGACCTGCAGGGAGCAAGGCTGCTTCCTCTTATCCTGATGCTCTTTCTTTGGGATAAAATATGGACCCACCTCAATCCATGCTCCTGTCAGGCACTTGTAGGGAGCGATCAGGTCCCCCCTGAGCCTTCTCTTCTCCAGACTGAACCCCCCAGGTCCTTCAGCCATTCCCCATCACACTTGTGCTCCAGGCCCTGCACTGACTCTGCTGCCCTTCTCTGGCCCCACTCCAGCACCTCAAGGTCTCTCTTGTAGTGAGGGGCCCAGAACTGAACACAGGATTTGAGATGCAGCCTCACCAGTGCCCAGTACAGGGGGATTTCCTGCTGGCCATGCTGATACAGGCCAGGATGCTCTTGGCCTTCTTAGCCACCGGGGCACGCTGCTGGCTCATCTTTACCTGCTGTGGGCCAATGCCCCCAGGTCCTTTTCCATGGGCACCTTTCCAGCCACTCTTCCCAAGCCTGGAGCATTCCATGGGGTTGTTGTGACCCAAATGCAGGACCCAGCACCAAGCCTGGTGAACCTCAGTCCTCGACCCAGCACCAAGCCTGGTGAACCTCAGTCCTCAACCCAGCCTGTCCCTCCCTAGCACCGTTTTCTCCCTGGCTGTCAGGTGCTGCTGATCACCCAATGCTCCCCATTAGCCCCAGCTGCACAACTCCACTTCCCAAAGGGCTCATTCCTTCCTTATAGCCCAACACCTCTGGAACTATCTGTGTGCGTCAATGCCCAATGGCAGAGCCCCAGCAGAGCCCAGGGAAGCGGGGCTGTGCCGTAGGGGTGCGCTCACTGCCCAGCCCTCTCTTTCCCGTTCTGCAGGAACATTGACACTCTCATTGTGGATGTGTACCCGGTGCTGGACACACCGGCCAAGCAAGTCATCTGGCAGTTTATCTACCAGCTGCTGACCTATGAGGAGCAGGAGCACTGCCAGCAAAAGATTGCCAGGTTTCTGGGTTACAAATCCTTGGAAGGTGAGAGGAAAGTCCCTGCGCTCCAACACGGATGTGCTGTGTCCCATCAGGTCCATGGGGACTGTGGTCCATCACACTGGGAGCCAGCTGCAGCCTGGCTCCTGCCCATACACTGCCCTTACATGTGGGATGTAGAGCAACACAAAGGTCTCCAGCTCCTGTCACTGATGAGGCTGATCTGCAGATATCAGACAGGAGGTCACCTTTTCTGTACCTTGTAGTTTTGGAAGGAAACTGCATTGAGAGGGGAGATGACACCAGAGATGTCTTCAGGAGCTTTTGGAAGCTGAGGAACACGGGGTTTGCAGTCAGACAGCAGAAAAGTGAGGGCAAATTCGGGCTGAAATGTCTTAAACTTTGGATTCAGACTTCTTAATTGCTTTCAAATTCATCCATTCCAAGCTATTTACATTGTGCTGAGGTGTTTATTGTAGACTCAACATAGCTAAGAAGAGCGGGTGCTTTAAGAGAGACTTTTGGAGGAACACATTTATTGTAGCACAGCCTTTCCCCTGGTTCACATGGAAACCTGTTGGGTATTTGCTCACCTGACTTACACTTTCAATTGCCACTGTGTGTGCAGAATCATGGCCTAGCCTACCTAATGTGTCACAGGACTTGGACCCTAAAATGAGTTTATAAACCTTAGAGCAGAGGGAATCTGATGTATTTTCCTCCTTTCAGCTTCTCAGGTGAAAGGGGCAATCTCAGAGCATGTGGAGCTCTGTTCTGGTGCATTGTGTGTGTGTCCATGTGTGGAAGCCCAATGGCCAGAGATCTCTGAGTCTGGGTTAGTCCCTCACCTGGGCTTCTTCCAAACAGTGATGATCTCTGGTGCTTGTGTGCACCGGGCTGTCCATGCACTGGTCTGTCAGATACCATGGAGCCTAATGCTCTGGTATCTTCACCCTGCTGTAAGCCTGAGCCCTGAACTGCACATGGACCAATCCATCACATGTGGTGGTTCTTCCAGGCACCGATTCAGTGCTGGCCCCTTCTCCCTTCCTGAGGGCAGGAAGGAGTCAGCCAGGTCCCTCTGGACCAGCCGAGCTCAGGGCTGGAGTTCATGTGCCCCACAAGCTGTTGGATGCCAATCCCACTGGATAAAGCCACCCCATGTCCTGTTGGAGTGCGGGGGGAGCCCAGGGTCATGGCAAGGGGCTGGGGGAACTGCGGCATCCGTGCCTCATGGGGATGTTCTGTGCCACAGCAGAGACGGATGCAGAGGAGCGGTACCGCAGCTCCGTGCGAGGAGCCTCTGTGTGCAGGGGAAGCCTTCGGACCCCTTGCCCTGAGGATGGGGCCGCAGGTGGGTACAGGGGGGTCCCCTGGGGAGGAGGGAGCTGGGTCCCGAGGGCTCCGTTGTGCCCAAGCTGCTGCCCTGGCCCAGTCTAAGCAGGACCGGTGGGAAAAGGTGGAGTGAGCATCGAGCCAGCCCAGGGCTTGGATGTTCTGGCTCCTGCCTGGTGGCTGCGGGTAATGGGAATCCGTCCGACCTGCCCTCCAGTGGCTTGGGAAAGGCAGGGATTGCAGGCTGCGGCCTCCCGGCAGTGCCTCACATGCCCTTGGAGATAAATTGGGTCTTTGAGAGCTTACACTGCTGCAGCATCAGCCTCTGAACATCCACCCCATGGATGCAATGGGAACAACAGTTTTATCTGGAGCTGGTCAAACCAACGTCACTCCTTGTGCCTTCATGGGGTCCTCCTCATGTACCCTGCAGAGCCCTGTCTCAGGGACACTGCTGGGGTGGCCGGTGCTGCCTAGGCATCTGCAGCTGAAAGGATCAGATTTGGGACTCTGCGACCTCGATGCTGCATGTGGTGACCCCTGTCCAGCAGGGAGGCTGAACAAGAAGGAGCCATAAAGGAACACCCAAGGCACGGCGGTGTCTCACTGTCCTGAGGGCTCTCAGCATAGCACAAAGCCCTGAACGTGTCCTGGGTAATGTCTCTTGCCCTGAAATACTGTGATGGAAACTCTGTGTTTGGCATCATCCCCTGTGTGCAGCACTACTGAGGAACACAGTGACAACATCATGGTGACACAGTGACAACTGCTCTGGTGCTGAGGATTTACAGGCACCTTCAAACCTACCAGTTGGGTGGACTGAGAGATGAACACTGTCTTCATTTTAGAGAGGAAGAAACTGAATCTGGAGAGGTGAAGGGCAAGGCGCAGGAGGACTTCTGCTCCGTCGTGCTTGTTTTCTAGCATACATGATGCTTCATTGCTGGGTGACTCCTGCTACCACCCAGGGGAGCTGCAGTAAGACATTCCCTGTTTTACACAGCCCATGCACGGGGCCATCAGCTGCCCTGCAGCAATCCCTTGGGATCCCCAGACCTGGCAGCTCCAGGTGCTTCACCATGTGCTGGGTCCCAGCAGGAGATGGGGGAACCTTGATGGGTCAGGGGTGCCAAGGGGCACAGGCAGAGGGCGTCCCTGACTGGTTTGTCTCTTCCTTCCCTTCCCTGCAGGCCAGAGTGACACCGTGGAAGTTCCAGTTCGGCTGATCCCTGGGGAGAGACAGGCTGGAGATGGCACATCCCTGCCGGAGACACCCAACCCCAAAATGGTGCGATGCCCTTGGCTGACCTGTGTGGGACCATCACAGTGGGAGCATCAACAGTTTGACCCTTTTAGTGCTAATGCAGGAAAACAGAGGAAAGGGAATGGGAAAGGATGTGCCCATGTAAATACCTGCTGGTGGCTGCAGCATCCCTGCCTCAGAGCTCACCTCTGAGGTCACTTCCTGGGCAACTAGACAGCTTTTACTGGTGTCTGTCAGCATCCTCCTGCTGCCTTGTAAGGCTCTTGGGGAATAGCCTTGGGCTGGGTGAACCCTTGTGTTAAAGAGCTGGGGGTGCGCTGTGGCTGTCCTTGTCCCCATCGCAGGTCTCTGTGGTCTCCACAAGCCCCATATTGATTCAGGCATCAACAGCAGCTCTTGCCTGGTTTGCAGATGTCAGCCGTCTACGCAGAGCTGGAAAACCGCCTGCTCAGCAGCTTTTCTGGCAAGATGGGAAGCACTGCCCTGCACAGAGCATCGCCTCCTGCCCCGGAGCTGCCACATGCTACAGGTGAGCATCAGCTCCCCATGGAGACAGGCGGTGCTGGGGGGCTCAGCAGTGGTGAGCAGCTTCCCCTTGGTGCTGTTATAAAGCAGCAGTGATGGTGCCAAGTGTGAGCTCCCGCGGAGCTGCGCCTGCAGGGCCCCTCAGCTCTGCTCTGCCCTGCAGGTTCTCGCAAGTCTGTGATCTCCTGGCCCAGCGACCCAGTGTCGTCCCAGCAGTGCTACTACCGCCTGCACAGCAGCGTGGCCTCCCCGACCAGCACCGAGTCCAACCCCTACGTCAGCCTCGACAGCAGCCCGGCCCCATCGCCCCGGCACTATGCGCCCAGCCCTCTGTCGCGACGGAAGAAGCTCTTCACCTTCTCCAGGCCTCCGCGCAGCCGCGACACCGACCGCTTCCTGGATGCCCTCAGCGAGCAGCTGGGGCACCGGGTCACCATCGTGGATGATTTCCTCACCCCTGAGAATGACTACGAGGAGGTGAGCATGGTGCAGGGATGATGCTCTTTGCCCTGCTCTTTGCGCTGCTTGTGGAGCCACCCATGGGCAGCCTGCACTGGGATGGACGCACAGCCTGTGGGGCTCTGTGGATGGCAAAGGGAGGGATGTCCAGCATAGGGCTGGACACCGATGCGGTCTCACCTTCATCCTCTGCTCTCTCCATCACCAGATGAGTTTCCACGATGACCAGGGAAGCTACGTCACCAACGACGTCAGCAGCAGCGAGTACATCAGCAGCAGTGACGAGGGCAGCTCCCTCACCTACTCCACGCTGTCGGACCACATCCCCCCCCCCCC
>NDXB01009570.1:18102-28167 GCA_002631895.1 Agapornis roseicollis
AAAAAAAAAAAAAAAAAAAAGAAAAAGTGTGGTTTTGTTTTTGTTTGTTTTTGTTTTGTTTTTGTTTTGTTTTTGTTTTTTTTTAAGATGTATTTGGAGACTGCCTTTTTGTTTGAGTGCATAGGCAGTTAGCAGGTTGTGAACTGAAAGCCATTGCCACTGCCAGAATACGCTATGCATAGAAAATCAGCAATTAAAAACTGTAAGCAGTTTTACATGCAGGATATCTCATCAGAAAAAAAAGAATAATAATAATTGGAGATAATTTGAAAGGTGAGGATTCACCATGGGGAGCTCTTCTATGGTTGAAACTAAAGAAAACAATAACAATTTCTCACAAAGAAAACAGTGAAATTGAATTATAAGTCCCATTGTTGTAATTCCAAGAAGTGCATCCCATTAACTCAGATACATTATTTATCATTATTCAGGTAAATGGAAATTTTCCAAGTAATAAACTTTTCCAATGAAAATACTAGTTCACAGGATACCTCCCCACGATTACTAGAAAATGTATCCACTGAGCTGACTTCTAATTTAGATAGATTTCTTCAGAAATACTAGAATGCATGATCAAACACATTCAGGCTGCTTTATTGCCTCCTTTGAACTTTATCTTTTACATCCCATTATTGCATTCTCAGTGCAAGACTACCAGATAGTTCTTAAAAATAATGAAAAGTTCACTTTTGTTTCACTGAGGAATAAGAAAAGTTTATGAAAATCTCAAAATATTTTACTATACATTCCTAATTTGTTGAAACCTATTTTTATCTGTCTAGACTTTCATCAGCATTTCAAAAAGAAGTCGTACATTGCATCTCATGTCCTTCCCTGCCTGTAATCACTTTAGTGCACTGATTCTACAACTACGTAGAAAACAGTTTCCATAGTAGCAGAGATGAGCCCACGACTCAGTGAGGTTTCTGTTCTGTATGATTTTGTAATAAATCTTTATTCCTGCATTCCTTGCTGACACTTTATAACTGATCTTCTAGTCTTCTGACAACCTCAACTTTCCATTCATCTACTGTAATCTCATTAATCATTGGGTTTTATCACTTTAAACTTGATGCCTGCTAAATAAAGTTGGGCAGTCTTGCTCACAAGGAATCACACAACAGCATGTTAAGGTACAATGTGAAAAAATGAAAGTAGAAAAATATAAAATCAAACTTACACATTTAACTAAATTATTGTTAGTATAAGAAGGCTGGGAATTAAACATTTTGTTTATGTGATGGAACATGAGGTTGATTTCATATAGTGAGACAAAGCAGTACTGACATAGAGCAATTCTGTGGCTAACTTGATGTGAAATTCAAAGAAAGAACATAAATCTGTTCTCATAAAAGTAACGTTGCCTTTTACAAATCAATTTTTTCTAGATCCTAGTGTAAATAACCTTCAGAGGACAACTGGATGATTGCAGTTCAGCAAGATCAGGTTTAAAGCAATACAGGCAGTCTGAAGTGGCAACTTTCTTGGTTGTTCATCTGCACTCCCTGACCACAGCTCACCTTCATCAGCTGTTGTCCTCTACAGATTCTGTATCTGTAATGTCTAGAAGGGTCACGACTACAAAGTTGGGGCAGGAGTTTCATATGCCAGTATTGCTACTAACTCTCATCTCATGGCACTTTCCTGTGTTTATATTCTGATAATTTGGCAGGATCAATGAAAATCACATAGATCACATGCAAGTATAGATCATCATCTCACTATCTTTTCCACATGACATATGAAAAATATTAGAAGTAACTAGATGGAAAGCAGAAGGCAAAGATACATGAAAAAGTATTAGTTAAAGGGATAAATTCAAACACTGAACAGAACTCACACTGAAACAGAAGCAAACATAAATTGAGTACAATTGCTTTGACTCTAACTTAATTATGTTAATCAGCTAGATAATGTGAAAGACAAGTATGGTTTGCACCCTTGGAGCAGAAGAGATATTAGCAAGAGAATAAGACATTAACTTTGGAGGAACAGCAAGGGAGAAAAAGGTAGTTATCATATATGGAAAATTAAGGGTGATCTGAGAAAGAGGCATGAAGAAAATTATAATGTGTCATAAACCCAGCAATTCCACTAAGTTAATTTTTGCTGTATCGTTTAGTAATGCTAAATTTTGTGTCAAGACTTATATACTGAAGATATTTTTCAAGTTTCCCTTTAGAATTACGGATCAGAAATAAGGTCAGAAATGAAACAACTACTTTTGGACAAATGTTTTCTCAGTATTGACTGAGATTAATTGTTTTCACTAATTTTATTTCTTATTGTCTATATAAATTTATTTTGAAACACAGAGATTATCTGACCTGATTTGATAAACAAACCTTCCCTGTGATAAATATGCAATGTATTTTATATTCACTAGTGCATGTGTAAGAATGGCATTAATTATGCAACATTCTCCTTGTACAATGAGAAAACATGTTTTCCTTACTAGAAAAATTTCCTTTATTCCATTAGAAAATTAACAAATATTTTGCAACGTATCTTTAGCCAACTTGATGTTTATGTATTGTGACATGCCTTGTCCTTAGCCTGAAAAAATGAATTTGAGATTGAGCTACCAAAAGTACCTGTCATTGTCTCAATTCAACATAAAGAAATAAGAGCATATAAACTCAGCAAATGCTTAGTGATTTAATAATAGCTTTGCTTGATTAATAAAAATACACTTTTTTTTTTTAACACATTTGTATTGCTAAGAACAATTTTTCCACAAGAGGACGCTCTAACAAATTTTAAAACCACCTGAGGAAATCTAATCTAGGAGAACAGAGAGCCTCAAATCACCTGATTTTCAATGTCCTCAAACCCCAGAGATAACTATTTGAGCAAAATTAAGAAAAATAGCCTGTGCAACATGCTTTTAATATGCATCAATTTTCCCATTACTGGAAAGGATTTTTTTTTATCACCATGCTTATGCAACCCCATAATGTGATGTTAAAGAAGATGGTCAAAAGTGCCAAACTACTTTTGTTAAAAAAAGCTTTCCTAACCTATTAGAAACTTCACAAGGAGAAAGGCTATAGACCTTCCTTGAGGACACATACTGTTCCTATTAAGATCATTGCAAAGTCTGATGAAATTAATACTGCAGGAGTCCTTCTTGCAGGTAGGCATCTGTCTATATATTCAGCTTTGCCCAGCTACTTCTCAGGGGCAAGTACAGCAGAACAGGGTTAGGAAGAGACCAGGCTGTAATTGCTTAGTAATTTCAATGTTTCTTTGGAGGCAGCAATTACCTTCTCACATGCAGAAAGAGTCTATAAAGGGCAGAAGGGATCAAATCAGGTTTTGTTCTCTGGGTGTATCAATTGCTAAAGGGATTAGTTGTATTCAAAGAGGAGAGATCTGCTGCCTTTCACAGGGCTGCAGCAACGCATCCCTCTGCTGAGTCAAACAACACTCCCCAGCCAGACTGCAAAAGTCTCTTAAAACGTGGCCCAGCTGTGATTGGAGTCATATTAAATAACACTCCGAGGTCCCTCCCAACCTAAATTATCCCACAGCTATGTGACTGCATGAATCTATCACTTCTTAGCATGCAGCTCTTCTGCTCAATTTTATAAAAAACTAAATTTATTTGCTTTTATCATGTTGATAGTAGTAATAAGTTTATATATCATATACATCTTCTGCCAGCAACCAAGGACTGCCATCTCATGTGACTGTAAAATACTACTATTGAGGACTTTTTCTACCATTTCCAAGTGCCACATCAGTTGAATTCACTGGTTTTCAGTAAAACATAAAAATGTTACAGAAAAGATCCTGAAACCACCTATATTAAATACTCATAAACCGGAAAAGTGCAAGGTCCTACACCTGGGTCAGAGCAGTCCCAGGCACAGTTACAGGATGGGCAAAGAGGAGATTCAGAGCAGCCCTGTGGAGAAGGACTTGGGGGTGGTGGTTGATGAGAAAATGAACATGAGTCAACAGTGTGCGCTTGCAGCCCAGGAAGCCAATCGTATCCTGGGTTGCATCAAAAGAAGCATGACCAGTGAGTCAAAGGAGGTGATCCTGCCCTTCTACTCTGCTCTTGTGAGACCTCACCTGGCGTATTGTGTGCAGTTCTGGTGTCCTCAACATAAAAAGGACATGGAACTGTTGGCACAAGTCCAGAGAAGGGCCACAAGGATGATCAGGGGACTGAAGCATCTCCCATACAATGACAGGCTGAGAAAGTTGGGACTGTTCAGCCTGGAGAAGAGAAGGCTGCGTGGAGAGACGTGCTGCGGAGAGACTCTTCGTTAGGGACTGTAGCGACAGGACAAGGGGTAATGGGTTCAAATTTAAACAAGAGAAGATTAGATTGGATATAAGGAAGAAATTCTTTACTGTGAGGGTGGTGAGATGCTGGAATGGGTTGCCTGGGGAGGTTGTGAGTGCTCCATCCCTAGCAGTGTTCAAAGCCAGACTGGATGAAGCTTTGGGTGTCATGGTTTAGTGTGAGGTGTCCCTGCTTATGGCAGGGGGGTTGGGACTAGATGATCTTAAGGTCCTTTCCAACCCTAACTATTCTATGATTCTATGATTCTATGAAAAAACCCAAGGTTCTGAGAATAGACATTCATCACTATGTAAAATGGTATATAGCAATAATGGAGCTATATTAATGAAGAAGATATAAAACTAAACAATTCTTTAATACTGAACTAGCAGTTCCAGGTGTCCTGCAGCCTGTGTCACACTGATGATTGATTTTGATATTAAGACAGGCATGAACTATGGCTGAAGCTCTTCCACACTGTTCAAACATTCAAAGGGACTCTCTCCAAAGTAAATTCTTTCCCATTTCTTAAAGTAAGATTTGTCAAGTCAAGCCTTCCATTTACTTGAGATATTTAGTGACTTTGTCTTTATAGCTCCTTTTTTTTTCACACAACCTTTAGGAATTTTCTGGGGTTTGTAAATACTACTTGGAATTGGTCAACCCATCACACAGTTATAAATGAAAGAATATATTCCCTGTAAAATATGATCAGTGTCTTTTTTCATAGGAATCAGTTCGTCAAATATAGAATTAATAAGCACATCCTTTATCATAGAATCATAGAATGGTTAAGGTTGGAAAGGACCTTAAGACCATCAAGTTCCAACCCTCCTACTATGACCAGGGACACCTCACACTAGACTATGTCACACAAAGAACTCTGTTCAGCCTGGACTTGAACACTGCCTTGAATGTAGCATTTACCACTTCTTTGGGCAAGCTGTTTCAGTGCCTCAAAAAGAACTTCTTCCTTATACCTAACCTGAGCTTCCCCTGTTTAAGTTTGAATCCATTACTCCTTGTCCTATCCATCAGACATTTCATTCTCCTTATAGGTTAATGACTTTCTACAGGCTTTCCTTGCTTGCTTAATATATGATTAGCTCAGAAAGTCTGAACAAAACATTGCCCACAGCAATAATGTTTTAGTCTCTCTACAAACAAACAAAAAAGTTCTAAAAATTGGAAAAGAAAAAAGTTGAAAGGTAACTCCAGTGGTCTGACTCTACAACTACTGCTTCCTTTGCTTCTCAAGAGTTTCCATTCCCCTGCTGGCCTTGTTTACGGCTTGTCTTCTATCCTAGTTTGCTGCTTTGGATAACTGGGTTGAGAACCCAAGAGGTCTTTTCACCTAGATCATGAGGTTAACTGGAATATCACAATATTATCAACAAACACAGTTTCAGAGACAACTCATGCTGTTTCCCTCTCTGTTCTGCTTTATACTGTAATAAATTTTGCACATCCTTAAGGGTCATAGAGCAGTGCATGAATAAATCACCTTTGTAAGGAAAGCCTAGGATCAAAGCAGTCATTCTACAACACTGCATGCCTTCTCAATTTTACAATCATCTACCATGACACATAGTTTTTCCTACAACAGTACTAAAAATATCCCCAAAGATTTATTTTAAATAATGAGATTTTCTAGAAAATTGTCCAGCACTAGATGCTTATTACATAGTTTTGTTTTTTACAATAATTGTTGAAGAAAATTGTATTTGCTTGTGGTTTCTATTATATCCTGTGATATTTAATATGCTGTTCTAGATTATATCTTTGTTAGCTTTTTCTCAAACTTGTTAGAAAAATAATATTATTTTCTATCTAGCTAGCTTTTTCAGACAATGGCATTTTAATGTCATCTACATATAAATGCTTATCACTTCAGAAAATAAACCAAAGATTTTTTAATCAATTAAAAGTGAATACATTTTAGAGTTCATGGCAAAAGAATCAAACAGTGACTGGCTTCATATGTCCTTGGGTTTTAAAAACCTGTTTCATTCCATTGCTATTAAAATATCAAAAATGATATTTTAAAATACTGCCATCAAATATGACCATACTGCTCATATTAAGAAAGAAGCTGGTCCAAAACAACAGATCCTTCCCATACCTACTTCTCTCCATTTATGAATGCAGTAGTCTGGGATGACCAACACTTCCCTGAAGATCTCAGTCACAGTTTTAAGAAAACCTTAAGTGAAACAAAGTATCTCAGACAATTGTTTCCTCTTTCCTTTATATTCTCAATATCACAAGTAGTTTTCTGATCCAGATTCTAACTTCAGTTCCGATTCTTACAGAACTGGATTATAATCCATAACCTGCAACACTGAAGGATGGTTTACCCTCTATTTGTCTGCCACTACACAAATTACATCACTTTCCAAGGCATATTATTTTTCTCTTTTCCTACTGAATTTCTCCAGATATTTCAGAATCCAAGAAAGCTTAATTTTGTGAAGCAAGGAGTTAGAGACAATTTTCTCTGCCTTCCATTCCATTATGAGTTAAACTCATGAGTAAACATAATTCCATTATGAGTTAAACTTCTATTCCATTAGGAGTTAAACTTGGCCCTTCTTCCCCAACTCCACCTACTGCCTCTTTACATAGTGCTATTCACCTAGCACTCAAAATCTCTGAACCTTGAATATGCAACATAGGAAAGCACTGGGGAAGCAGTACTACACATTTGCTCCAGTCTACATGTTTTTCTACATATGTACTGTTTGCTATTGTCAGAGATAAGATACTGATCTCTGGTTTGATATGTGATAAATATGTGATCTAGTAATTTATCTCAACAATGTTACTTTTAGAGAAGGCCACAGAAAAACACAGATTTTAAATAGTTCTCTGCTATATTAAATTCCTTTCTTCATATCTGCAGCAAAAGTGCATGCAAGAAAGCAGCTAGAGAAAAATGTCTCTGTTAACTGCCAGATTAAAAAACACTCAGGGTTTGTTTAAGTAACAATATTTAAATGTTAAAATGTAAATTATTGGGACAGAGAGATCAGCAATTTAAGTTTTGATTTAAAATTGGATCTTTATTTAGATGAATCATTGTTTTTCCTATGCAATTAAAAAAAAATTATAGTGCTACAGGTAATAAATGCACTTCTAACTAGCAAGCAATTTATTTCTGTATATGCTTTCCTAAACTGTGCATTACAAGTTGTTTTGTTGAAATTAATTCTCAATGGTAAGAGTAACTTGCAGTAACAGTTTCTACCTGGAATAATCAACTTAAGAGAAGAATAAATTACAACAGATTATACAACACATCTTAAAAAGCAGCAAAAATTATACAACAACTAACATTTCAGGTGTTCTCTGAGCCCTTGATTTACTTTAAATGCAGGATCATCAGACACTTGCTGGAAAGCAAGACACACCTGATCTGAGCTACCATACATGTACACTGTTCCTGCTGACAAATTCCAGAAAACTTTTGACCTAACACAGAATGCCAGGGGTCAGCTTGCACGAGCAGCATGAAATCAGATGTGCCATATTGTTCAACATCTGCTCCTAACTTATACAAACATTTCCCTGGAAAACATGGGGCTCTCAACATTTGATAATTCTGTGCCAATTCATCAATCTTTACCTATGTTTTTTCCTCAACAATCATTCCCCTTAGAGCTTCTTTATATATATATATATATACACACACACACATATATATACACCTGTCTAATGGGCCTCAGATCAATATCTAGAAATTGCCTAATTGTATTTGTGTTGAAGAGATTATTTTCTCTTTATTTATTCATCTTTTTTTCCTTTTCCTTCCTTTATTCCTTTTACATCTTCTTTCACTTTTAAGACTCAGACAGTAGTCTCCTACTTTTGGTTCTGCCTTACTATCAGCCTGAAACTGCATCATACTAAAGACCTTTCTCTTAGTACTGTAACATTTATAGTATCATTACAGAGTTTAGAGACAGTTTTATAATAAGTAAGAAATATTTCTAAAATCACTCAGGCATGCAGCAATTGTGTTTATTTTATGTGGCTATCATATCATGAAAGATCATAATGGTTAGAGGCCAAATGCATTTCTAAATTAATACGAAATTTATAGCCATTCATTAATTGGACAAAGTAATAAAGGAACAACTACTGAATAGCTTCTAGATATTTCAAGAACTTTAGCATACTTAAATATCTTAAGAAACATTTAAACCTATAAATCGTATAAAATCGATGTGCCATGCACTTTGTGGTCCTTTGCTAACACATACATGCGTGCATATACAGTGGCACTGTGAAAACTAACACCCACATAAATAACACATTACTGGTATTGACAAATATGCTGAAATTTTTCTTATAGTGACATGACAGGTAATAATAGCTGATAAGAATACACTAGTATTTCCTCTATCAGAGACTTTCAGGGAATGTTGAACTGAGCGCCTATTTCCCACAAAAGGTAGTAAAATATGTTCAGTATAGTCCTCTGTGAATATAATGCTAGAACCTAGTTTTAGCTATATTTCAGAATACCTCTCTGTGTTAGTAAATCTTGGCATAGTCCAACATTAGACACTTTGAAAGAATAAGGAGTACAGTTATCAGTTTTGTCCTGCTTTTAAAGTATTATTTTTCACTTTTCCCCCCTTTTCTATTACTTGTTCTCACACACTTTTTTTCTTGACTGGTTTCCTTTTTCTTTCCTTTCCAAAACCACATATTTAAAAAGCTTGTTTCCATAATTAAGTTGATAACTATCAGAAAAGCTTTTTCCATTAAGATGATTATTTATTTGAAGATAGTGTATGAATAAACAGAGGGCAAAATCCATGTAACAAAGTCAATAATCAAGTACTGTTTGAAAGCTGTGAAGGCTGCTTGTTATCACTATACAAGTTAAGCACTTAATTATTAAAGAATCAACCTTCTAATAAAAATGCACACTCTACCTCACCAAAGGACATTCTCTTTTTACTCAAACAGCGTGAAAGATCAAGGAAAGACGTAACATGCATGAGAATTAAATGAACCCCCACCGGATCAAAATACTTTGGCACTATAACATAATCAATCCATTTTGGGTTTATTCCCTCCAATACTAAGAGGAATACACTATCTACCAAGGAACATGGGTACTTTAATGGATCCGTTTATGTATGAACATTGGGTCATATATTTCTGCACTTGTAAAATTTCAGTATCTTATATATTCATGTTGGTTTCATTGTTTAGTTTTTAAATATTCAGGTGGGTTTCCGATAACTTCCATTTTTAAGTAATAAATCCTTAATACTTGCAGATAGGCAACTGTAAAGAGTTCTAAAAATCAAACTCTAATTTTCATGGTCCTTGTCCCATGATTTACTCAGAAGACTAGAATACATCTTTGCCGTATATCATATCTGGTAGGGCTGTCACCATTTTTATTTCAGCAGTCTAAATAATGTCCTTTCTCATTTTGAAACATATTTCTGCCTGAGGTTATTACATCTATTAGCTAAGAAACATTTTTTATATGAAACATAGAATCATAGAATAGTTAGGGTTGGAAAGGACCTTAAGATCATCTAGTTCCAACCCCCTGCCATAAGCAGGGACACCTAATAATAAACCATGCCACCCAAGGCTTCATCCAGTCTGGCCTTGAACACTGCCAGGGATGGAGCACTCACAACCTCCCTGGCCAACCCATTCCAGTGCCTCACCACCCTCACAGGGAAGAATTTCTTCCTTATATCCAATCTAAACCTCTCCTGTTTAAGTTTGAACCCATT
>NDXB01009570.1:37862-53368 GCA_002631895.1 Agapornis roseicollis
TTTTTAGCATTGACAAAATATACAGATTTTAGTTCCTGGCTTGATTTTTTCCTAGATGTTCTACATGTCTCAAAGGTCAGGCTTAAGAAATAATAACAGCTGAATTCATTCTCGAAGACAGCAGTTGTTTACTTTTCAGGAAAGCATTTAGTACATTAGATGAAGTCTGAAGATTTTGATGGCTCCATTAGGGAACAGTATGTTATAGAGGCTGTCAAATTATTTTATCCTTATCACTCAGGACAGAGCTGATTCACTCAATCCATGTAAAAAAAGAACAGAAAAAATTATTTCAATGAGAAGTTTAGTGCAGGGATTATTTCAGGGTTAAGTTATTG
Source organism: Agapornis roseicollis (assembly GCA_002631895.1). Taxonomy (NCBI): domain Eukaryota; kingdom Metazoa; phylum Chordata; class Aves; order Psittaciformes; family Psittacidae; genus Agapornis; species Agapornis roseicollis. The sequence goes on from NDXB01009570.1 coordinate 38,201, forward strand.
GCAAAACATTTTGTCCAAGGTCAGATCTCCCTCTAATGTAGCCTGCTCCTGAATGACTACTTTCCACGTAAATCCATGTTACATGTTTCTGTCCACATTAATGGTTAGGGACTTGTTTGTCCTGAGATTCTTACATGCTTACATGTAACTTTAAAGAGATGATCAAACAGCGAGGTAACAGATCTTGAATAGGTGTTAAAGGACAGAGGCACTAAGCTACCAGTAGAGGAATATCTTTTTAAAAATTGTTATTACATCTCTGATTCCTCCATCTAATATTCCTTCTGCTACACAGATACTAATTACATTTGGGCTTGATCATCTGATACATATAATATCAGGACAATTATTTGTAACTTGTATTTACATTTTAGGTTTTTTCTTACATTGTACATTGGAGAAGAGATTGTACATACCTGAAAGTTTTTCTACCTTTACCAGCTATACTACTTAATCTGTTAAAAGGAGATTTGCATAGCTTGACTGTACTGGTTTTATACAATTTCAAATAAACCTCATTTCCTTTTTAATTACTTCTTCAATAAGCTATTCCACATCAATCCTTAAGGACAATTCACTTCAGTTGCCTGATGAATGGCCTCACAGAAGACTCTGTTTCTCCTCTTTATGTATAAAAAAAGCATGGGATAATTGTTTTAATTCAGAACAGGACTTTTACATGCAAGGTCAGTATATTCAGAAAACCTTTCCAACTGGAGAATCTATAAATTTAACTCAGAAAGGCTTTTATTGTGGCAAATGGCCAGTGGCTGCAGCTGTACAGTTAAAAATAGAAAGGCAACAGCTAATATAAATTAACACTGTTACAACTGTCAGCCAGCAATGACAAACTCACTGCCTGGTACTTCACAACCCCTTGAAGTGGTGCAATTACTATCATGTTTATGAAAGTCAACACTGGTTTATGTTAAAACAGAAAATAATTTAAAATCATGTCAAAATGTCAAAGCAGTTCAATTTCAACGATTAGTTTATCATAGATACATTTTTCTTTTGAGCAAATATCCTTTAAACCTGTTTGACAAAAGTATTTTCCTTTCCAAAAGCTTTTTAGCTCCACTTCTGAGTTCCTATCACTGCCCAGATATACAAATACTCTTTCTTAGTTTATATCTATCTATACATATATATACACACATGGAAGAAATCTATGTATATTTCAAAGCTATTACATTCTTTAAATATATGAAGCTTAGGTTCTTAAACTAAATTATTTTACTCTCAGATGTCTGTTGCTAAGAACACAACTCTTTCAGACCTGATACAAATTTCCCACTGGTGCTCAAATGGGCATGTGTGGACATAAGCATGAAAATTACTGAACTTTTTATATGACAATCTTCAAGCAGTCAATTTTTGAACCCATACAGAGTCCCTAATGTGAATACTAACTAGGCCAGGTAGAAGACTATCATTCCATCAGTCTACAGAAGAAAACCGGTGTCCTCTAGTATGATCAACAAAATGAATTTGAACAGGATTCAAAGTTCCCAAGCATGTGCAATATTGAGTGGATGGGGGTGGGGATACTCATATGAAAGAGGAGTGATATGTTTCACTTTAATGGCCATGGCAAATGTGAAAATACAAAATTAAAATTAATTCTGTAACAGGAGGGTTAATGATTAACTTGCACTAACCAGTAGCACTCCATTTTTTTGCATTTATAACAAATTTGGGTGTATAAAAGGTGTACATAAGCTTTGTGATTTCTGAATTGTAAAAATTAAATAATGAGTTCATAAATTAAGTGTATAACATTTCAAACACTATTTTTGTAAAATTATTAAGCCAATGTTCACATAATTATTTCAGATATGCATCTCTAACTACTGAAGCATGGTTTTCAATTTACTAACTCAGTAGTACACAGAACTGCTGAAACAATCCAGTTGTGTCCTGAACTAGATACCTGCCCTGGTTTAGTGATTCACCGTAACACTTTCTAACAAAGCTTTGACACACAGGAAAGAAAAATATTTTAAAATATCTTTTTTTATGGTTTTGTTTTAAAAAGATTGTATTTTCAAACTGTAAGAGTTTTAAACTGGACAGTGCTACGGTAACTTTTAGTGTGGAAGGTCAAACACTGCCTGGACACAGAAGCAGTATTTTCAATATTTTACTGGACAGAGAAAAATCCTGTGCTTTTAAAAATATTTTCTTAACCTATTTAAATTTCCATGCTTAATTCTCTAGAAAAATAGTAGACCATTTTACTTATGTAAACAGGTTGCCTAAATATGCTTCCAATACAAACAGCAAAAGCACATGTGCATGTCCTGTTTCGCAAATAAACAACAAGCAACCTCCCCACAACTTCTAACAAACTCTTCAGTACAGTAATATTAATGTCATACAGTTGTCAAAATATGAATCCAAAATATTTAATCACTACTGGCAAATCAGAAATAGCAATGTATTTGCACAATACATCTCATCAGGCAATGATCTCAGATAAACTTATGCATTACAGAGCACTAGCAAATATAGAACAATTTCAGACATACATTTAATGCTGGTCTCGTTTGGTATTTTTTATTTCCAGTAAAATAATGGAGAATAGAAATGTACTATGACCCTTGAAATTCAAATGTATTACTAGCTACATCAAAATGAGGCTCATGAACGTAAAAGCCATAGACAGACTAAGATGCTAACAGAAGCACTACTATTTTAAACTGTGAAGTGTCCTGTCTTTTCATATACAAAAAGATACTACTCCACTGCCAGCTAGGGAGCACTGCCACCACCCTTATCCAAACAAAGCTTTGGGGACAAACCTGAGCAGATAACACAGATCCCACTGAACACAGGTGTTCTTTTAGGTGTACATCTGAAATAAGTCCTGGTATCTGCTGCTATTAAAGATTCCAGATGGAGGCTATCTTATAAAAGCCAATGGTTTTCATTCCTAACTCTTATCAACATCAAAACAGCCACTCTAATTTCTAGGTGAAACACAGTACAAATGTAAAGTCTAAAAAAATACCAAGAACAACATAAACTGAAAAAGATCACCGTAAGTTGACCTAAATAAACAAGTTTCCTCCTAAGAGAGATGCCATCCATACAGACCACAAACAGTAACATCCTACTGATTGCTGTCAGTGGTGACAAGCAATCAAGAGGTGCTTGCAGCAGTCACCACAAAACTTCTGGTTGAGCAAACTAAAAAAATTAAAGATGCAGATATAAGATCCATAAGCACATATGAATCAATAGGGCACAGGTCTACCCACTGCAGAATATACAGAAAACCTATAAATGACTGAAGTAACCCTCTAAGAAGCAGACGTGGTTTTTAATCCAAAATTACGAGATTTGTATATAAAATGGTAAAGAGAACTAAACTACAACTTATTACTTCAAGAAGCATAGTTACTATGATACTTACCACTGTGAAATTCATAACCTTCAAAATCCATATTGTCATTGCTAAGTTAACAATCATGGTAACCAACAGCAGAAGGACAAAGAAGTATAAGCACCTCTTTCGCCATCCATAAATCCCAACTGGGTAAAACTGAGGATGTTCAGTCCTTGGAAGGCTGTTCTGTTGTGTTGCTAAAATATACTGCTCTCGTGTCATCTGTAAAAGAAAGATGATGTAAAAGTAAGCAAATCAGAGGTCTGTTTTTCATGGATTTTATTACATGACAATTATCTGACAAAGTACAGAAAATCAGTTTCAATGAGCACAGAATGGATACATTCATTCAGCATAAAACCCATCAATGTTATTTTTCCTACATATTTAGTAAGAATTCAGTGGGTTTTATTAATTTAAACTTTTGGTTTGATATTTCAAATTTAATTTGCTTTTCAAACTTATCAGCAATAAACTATAAAAAAAATATTAAAGTCTGTACCTCATTTCATTTCTGAAGACTGCTTTATTGTCATTTACAAGGTCATGTAGGGAAATTCAGTTTTGAGAAAAAAAAGTCATGTAACTTCTTTTGTGCTGGTTTTGGCTGAGACAAAAGTAATTTTTTTCATAGTAGCTTATAGACAAAACCAGTACACTCTTGTTTAAAAATAAAACTCTATTTTTTTTTCTAAAATACATATATAACAGATGAAATTACCACTCTTTTATTATATTTAGTAGATTAATAATATACGTCATTATACATACAGCCATGTTTTACACAGAAGTATGCCACCGTATATACCATAATTGACACAATAAGAAATATAAAAACCCTTCAAAGCTTTAATTTTGGCCTTTATGAGATATGGATACTACCAACATCTGTTGTTTTCCTGAACCAGTTTAAGTTCTAGCAAACAAGCAAGAAGTAACTGCAAACTGCTTAAAAAAGTTATAATTAATTTTTAATTCTTCTATAGAACAAAAACTGTCTATTGTGTTTAATAAGAAATCATTTGATATTTTTTATATACTTAACTTTCATTTTGAGCTGTTCATATTTATCTGTGACATTGCCTTTAGATTGGAGAGCACTAAGTTTTCTCCATGACTTAAAAATAATTAAAGAAACCTCTTTTTATGCAAAAATTCTTCCTGAAACATGCCCATCAAAAAGATTGGCTTTGTGTTCAAGAGAAAGAAAAAAAACCCCCAACACAGAAATAACAAAAAAACCCAAACAAACAAGCAGTAAACTGCTTTTGTTTTCACTAAAAGAAAGTTAAAAATGCATAATAGATCAGTTGATTCAATTAGAAACAAAAATCTTCTTAAATCCATTTGAAGGATCAAAGAAATCTTGATTTTATTAGATTTTTAAAATTTAAAGCTCAAAAATACTTATGTAAATCATGCATATTGTTAGATACTTATCCAAATCAAAACTGTTGAGGTTTTACCACGCACTTGTTAATGAATGAGATAGCAAAAGCAAAAATGAACCCAGTATAATGATAGCCGCAAGTCATAGAATATACATTCATATTACAAGAACAATACATACATCACTAGAATAAGTCAAATAGAAATAATTATTTTATAAAGGAGGTTTCAAATAAGGCAGCAAACAGGCATTTTGTCATTTTTATTCTTTTCAAGCAGAACTGCTTCTCTTTTCCTGTAATTTCAATTAACTGCAATATTCAGCAATTTATTTACATAGTAAACCTTTACAAACTTCCCTCAGTGACATTTCTCAGTCCTCCCAGAGCAAAACATCAGCAGGTTTTAAGACCTTAAATCAAACCCTCATCACATCATGGCACTATTCATCCTAGCTGTGTCTGAATTAAGAAACTGAGTGCATGAAAGGGTTAATCATCTTCTCCTTATAATGAGTTTCTACACATTTGCTTAACCAGTCATTTTAACAAAAATGCAATGCATGATTACATTTTGAGATTTAAAGTAATTAGTATTTTTTACACCACTTCCATTAACTTGTGACCTTAGTTTTTCTACTACTTATGAAAGAATTATCACTATTAGAAATAGTTGAAAAGTCAACTTCCAGATCATGAGAATGCTAAAAGTAGCACTGGCCCTGAAATAATGAATATGGCTCCATGAAACATATCCTTTGCAACACAGTCATTAAATACAATGAAATTTTATTCCATCACCACAGTCAGGCATCAGTCAGTTCCCTCAGTGTATACCGTTCAACTGACTGAGGCTTGGTGATATTTCTCTACATACCATGGTGGTCTACAGGAGCAGATTGCCACCCTGCATCCTGTGGAGGAGCAAACTAGAGAAAAATTGAAGAATTGAACCACTTCACTCTCATTCCACTGCCTTCCATTTGACATTACTTTCAGGTTTCTTTTATTTTCCCTGTTTGAGAGGCAATAGAAATTTGGAGGCATTACAATAAGAGCTGGTCAAAAGTTACTTTTTCTAGTTCATGTTCTCTCTCCCAATTTCTTTTTAGCTTTCTGAGAAGTTAAAGTTGAAAGTCTCAAGAGTTCCACAATCCCTGCAGCAAATCCTGTGACTCAGATTGCTTAGAGACCCACAGTGCTCTCTAATCTTGCCCAGATTTTCTGCTAGCTTCAGTTAATACACTTCATTTGATAGTCCTTGCTATTAACCAAGTTTTCATACTCCTACCTTTTAGAAAAATATTATTCAGTTACAGATTTTAAAGTGTTTAATACAGCTTGCATTCCCGAATGTATAGAACAGAAAAAACAAACAGAGTATGTTTAAAATGTCAATGAAATGATTAAAAGTGGTTTGAAATTTTTGATAAAGAGCAAGCATATTGATTCATTGGAAACTATCCATTTGAATAAGCTCCCAATAAAATGGAGACGGATGCCATGAGACACTCACTCATATTTTGGGGTGACAGACAAATTTTGTTTGTTTGGGGGTTTTGTTTGTTTCTTTTTGGTTTTTTTAAGAATGGCCAATATTTTTAGGAACTTTGACATGTAGAAGTTTAACACAATTATTTGATACTTTCATAGATGAAATAAAAATAAAAACATTCTTTCTATGACAAATATTTTAAGACTTCAATCTTTTTTGTGATATTTCTTATTAAAAAGTAATTACTGGAATAGGCATAGCAAGACTTAAGTAAGAAAATAACCTTAATGGTGGTGGAAATATACCTCTGGGAATGATTTCTTAATTGTTTAATTACAAATGGAAAGTGTTTATTTAAAGCTCAAAGCAATTTTCAAGTCTGACAGAATATTATCACAAGAAATGCTTAGCTTTACTCAAAAAACCTAAGAAATAACCATCTAATTCAATAAATACAAATTCCAAAACTATTTATTACTCACTCCATTAAACAGATAAGCCAACAAAAAAAATTATTTTTGTTACTTCAGGTATTAATCTTGTAGCCCAGCACATGACACCGCTTCTAAACATTTTCATTACTGACTGATTCTCCATGTGTTATTTTCTTAATCCATACGCAGAATTTAAAAATTAAGGGAACTTTTAAATACAAAACTGTAGTATGACAGCATGTAGACCCAGCAATGATTTGGCTTTGTAAAGAACATATTAGCAATCAGATGAGCTGTAGAGGTGAGGAGATAGAAGAAAAAAATGTAACTAGCAGGGAAAATACACTCACATTAGCATTTAAGGAAAAAAAAATCAAAAAGCAATCAGCTTACACCTATCTATAGCTCCAGCCATCACACAGATGATTTAACCAGAACCAGCTGGAGATCTCCACTCATCCTGACAGTAACACAGCCTCTGGCCAGCAGCTCACGCTGTCAACCGTTCTTTTTTTGTATGACACTACAGCGGGTCACACATTTTGCTTCACTCTACACAGTATGTGGCATTAATTAAACTTAGAGTTGAAATACTACTTTATGGTTTTCTTTATAGACTTTAGCTGAAAGTTCAACATTTGTAGTGAAAAATATATCACATAGAGGAGGAAGCGGTATAAGAACCATAACATTTCTTAGGCAGCAAATACACAAACAGTAATTTACACCCAACCTTCACTCTGAAATCCAGAGCTGTGATGAAATCTATAAGAAGCTCATATTCATATTACAGAAGTAAATATGAAGATGGCAAGCAAGTGGCTTGCATGTCTGGAAATGACCTTATGAATAAAATTATGTATTTTCTTGGAAACCTTTTAAAATGCCAAACAGCTATATACAAATCCCTTGTTGTTACATCCAGGATGTTTTGAAGCAGCTAAATTGTTTCTTCTTTTCTGCAAGGGTTTGGTTCTCTATAATTGATTTCCAAAAATATTAGAGAAAGATGATATCATCTTGAGTTCATGGGGATCATATTAACTACTGTGAATAGACTGGCAATTCTATTTAGAGTAGCATTCATAGAGAGTTAAATATAGGAGAAGACCATCTTCCTCTGAAAACTTCTTCATCTGGGCTACACCTGACACCTGCAAAGTCTTTTCCTTACAGTATTAGCCATTTCAGCCTTTCTAAAGGCAGCCAAAAGCATGTCAGCAACTGACCATGCTATAAATGATCACTGAGCCACAAAGTGCTGATCAGATATGATAAAAGCTATTTCACTATTGTATGCTATTGGTAACAGAAACATGCATAAATCCTCATTGTCCTGATGGGCAATTGCACACTTGACAGATTTTTTTCTATGTTTAGTACAATCAGGATCAATTGCTATTAAAACTGCTACAGTAACTCAAAAGCATTTGGAGAGTACCTTCTCTTCTCCAGGCTAAACTGTTGCAACTTTCTCAGCCTTTCCTCACAGGAGAGATGCTCCAGTCCCTTAGTAATTTTCATGGCCCTTCACCGGACTCTCTTCAGCACGTGCACATCTCTCTTGTTCTGGGGAGCCCAGAACTGGACACAGTACATCAGGTGTGTCCTCACTGGAGCTGAATAGAGGGGAAGAATTATCTTCCTCAGCCTCATGGAAACACTTCTGATGCAGCCCAGGATACTCTCAGCCTTCCTTATGGCAAGCGCATATTGCCGGTTCATGTCCTGTCTCCTACTGAAAAATACTCACAGCTGGGATACAGACACAGACCACTTAATTTTTTTTTTAAAAAAAAACAACACCACACTTAATCCTAAAATTACTCTCTTCAGACACTGACTAATGAGCAGAAAGTACTTACATTACATATGACCTCAGTCAAGCTTTAAAAAACCACTACAATTTTGGAAAGGTTTTATGCTCCATATTTTATGAGTAGGCCACATCCTAGAGTCAGTATCATACTACAGCGAAAGCTGATTCAGGGGAGGCTTCACTCATTCAGCCTTCTATCTCCAACTTGAAAATCTCAGTTCCAGATTGAAGGGAGATACATTTCTGCCAGGAAGAGGTGCCAAATCCAAGTGACATCAAGATTCAAAACTGAGAGTTTGATTCTTTAAGATTCAGCCATAGATTTTTTCCCTGATCACTTCCAGAAATGGAGGCACAATTGTACTCCAAACCCCAAGATTATGTTTCTTAACCCCTGAAAATATGAAGTAAAGAACATTTAAATAACACCACTGTCAAGCTGTGTATAAGGTCAGTTGATTCCATAGTATGTGCAATTTGAATAATTTGGAAGAACCTGGGTTTTTTCCTTGGCCAAAAAAGAACAGTTTTGACACCAACAAGCCTTTGTCAACACGGGTTAAGTCAGTATGTCTTTACTGACAATTTGCTTGGCTTTATGTTGTCAATTAGAATTCCATTTTTTTGCTTAGTCATTACAATTAGATTACTACAGAGTCTTCATTACAGCCACAGGCAGGACAGCATCTGAGATACATAATTTTCTCCCTATGATGCCAGTACTCACTAGATAGTTATTGGAACAATTGTCTATAAAAGGACAATAAATGTTTGCATCTCAATATTGTTCTCCAATAAAATTATCACTTGACAAAAATGGATACCAGTAAGCTGACAGTATTACCATTACTACTTAGTGAGAACATTTATGGCTGTTCTGTGTTTAATATACTTAATTGTAATGTTCACTGCACAATGAAATTCACAGCATGTTATCAAGAATAAATAATCATGTAATGAATAGAATCATATTTTTCTCACTATTCTGTGACTTGGGTTATTTCTAAATAATAATGTGCTATACTGAATTCTTTGGGAAGCTGTATTCAAATATATTTTCAATAATCAGATAATTTCAGTATACTTTGAGTGCATTTTTTAAAGAAACTTTGGTTTCAAAAGCTTTACTTAGCTTTATAATAATCTAAATTACATGTGGTGTTTTAGAATAACTTCTGAAGTGTTCTATCTAGCTACACCGCCAACATATCATATTATTTGCATAACTGTAAATTAAACTAGGTGAGACTGCAGAGGCAGTCTAGTAGTAGCAACACAAGAGTCAGTATGGCTGAGTTACCATACAGTAAAGCAAATACCTGAGGAGGCAAGCAGATGATAAGCAGACTGCTGAAACATACAGCAGCATACAGCCCTAGCACCTGTTACAGTTGTCTGGACATCATCGCAAATATTCCTACAAATAGATAAACAGATTACATTTGTCTTACTGAAGAAATTCTAAAAGTCTGTTAGAATCGCAACAAAATCAGGAAAAACACAGTAAATTATTAGATTTCAGTTTTTAACCCACCACTTTTAATTCCAGTGGGCCTTCATCCTTGTTGCTCCACATATCTCAATAAGGAAGGGCATGCCCACAAGCATTGTGACCAGCACTTTACCTCTTTTGCTCAGCTCCCTCTCTTAAGGTCACCAGGAAAATAAGATGGAGAATGCCTTTGTTAATGACATTACATCAGAGAAAACCTGACAACCACATCAGTGGATACACAAACAGGTACTAGTCTTCTTCTGTGAGTGATATATTGGTTAAATCGATTTTAGTATCTGGTGGCATAGGAAAATGTTATTTTCAAGAGTCAGGAAAGAAGTTTCGAAAGTAGCAGATTTGCCAAGGGAAACAAGCTAAGCTAAACTGAAAGAAACAGGGGGAATGAACAATTGAGCTATGGAAGGAAACATCCTCTAACTCATTTGTTCCTATAGCCTGAAGTTGAAATTTCATGTGGTGGGGTTATCCTATAGCCCACAATCAAAGAACAGGAAAGAGATAGGAAATATGAACCAAATAATGGATTACTAGAAAGATGACAGAGCCTTTGGTGACATGGTTAGTGGGAGGTGTCTCTGCCTATGGCAGGGAGGTTGGAACTAGGTGATCTTAAGGTCCTTTCCAACCCTAACTTTTCTATGATTCTATGAAGAACAATCTTTTTAGCAGTGTTCCTTTTCCTCTTATTTGCATACATGTGTAGTGCAACCCTGCTGTATGGCTGGGGAATGAAAAATATTTACAGAACTAAAGCTACAAGCATGTCTCTACTTCTCTGTTAAATCAAATTAAAAAATATGTGGATCAGATATTAAAAAGTACAGAATTAACAGCACTTAGCACTTAGTGCCATGATCAAAGAATAGGAGCACACCTTAAAATGACAATTATTACATTTGGGTTTGACCTGTATTTGTTGAGTTTCTTCTGTGATGTAAGCAGGTAACAATACCATGCTGCAATGGACACTAAGGTTTTCATTGACCAGTTTAATCTTAATATGAATTTGATTACTTCATATTTAATATGAATCAGTCTTTATCCTTGCAAACAGCAATAATGGTAGTAATTATAATTATATCCATATGCAAACAACAGTCTTAGTCTTCCAAGAATGTAAGAATGGATCAAATCTGACTTCTATCCATAGCTCTAAAAATATAAGCTGTATTCTACATGTCTGTCTGAAAGAGTACAGCAGAATTTACCTTCACAGAAGATAGATCACACTGCCAAGAATTAGATTAAATATGTATATACATATATATATACACACACATACACACACACATATATATTAGTCTCTTATTTTATAGCACCTACCAACATGGTGTCATGCTTCAGTCTAAAAGAATAAAACTTTAAAAACATAACAACAGGTGTGGTTTACCATGTGATAACCATTAGCATTTTGGTTGCCATCACTGTGCTGAGGTGTATGTAGAAACAAACAGAAAATACATACAGACTTCAGTTATTAATCTATAATCTGACCACGTCTTTCAGAGGTATCATAAAACAACAGAGAACACTCAGGTTGTTTGTGCAGACACAAGGAATCTAAGATAAAATTACAGGTCTGTTGCTAAAGTTTACATGATTTTAATTTAATGTGATATATAGGAGCCAGCCCCTGATTTGCTTCCCATTTTGTCTTCAGCATTTCCTCCATTCCCTCATCTTCCTTGTTAGTAATGGATGTAACTGTTTCCTGTGATTACCAGTCTCAAATGTGGTTTCACAGTGATGGCCTATACATGTGCCTCCCTCTCTATGAAAAAAAAAAAAAAACAAACCACCAGACATTTTAATACTGTAATGAAAGTCTTATCTTTCTAGCACCCACACGAACAATGACACCTCACACAAAAAATCCCATACCAACAGATGCTGAACATGAAGTGCAATTTATAAAACTTTCAAGTGAGCAACCTCCAGATTCATCTTCCTCAATTATCTGCAAAAAGAGTCATGAATACAACAGTGGAGTTTTTACCACATAAAATCTGAAATTAGTTTGATGCACTTTTAAAACTAGCCATAATAATGAAACAATTCAGATCTATGTTTTAAAAAGTGAATGAACTTTGACTTTCAAGTTTTGTTGATATTTTGGGAAGAAACATAACAGCTATGTTTGAAAGCTCCTAAATGATTTAAGATTCCAATGTGAAATCCAGAATTTTCAAAACTGAAATGACTCTGGCATAATTTTCACATGCTTTATATTATTTTTATAATTACTGCCACATTTTCATTTTCTCCCTTCTATTTATGTTTGTATTTTTCCTTCCAGAAACTGCATGCAGAAGTGCATTCATTCCCTAACAGTCAATCTGATCAGATTTAGCAGGATAGAAAGCACTGAGGACGAAATCTTAACCACACAAGAGATATTTTCTTATTGAACAGAGATTCCAAGATCTTTCTAATAATGAAGATTATTAATACATAGTGGTTAATTGTCACATTTCTGTCACGCACATTAAATATTAGCTAAGTTAGCAGCACAGAGCTAATCTCCCTCCTCTCCTTTTTTTAAGCACTCAAAAGGATGGTGCCGTTAAACAACATGATGGGTTAAACAACAGAACTGAACTCAAGTAACTTACCAAGTAAAAGTCTCCAAATCTTTTCAAGTTTTGTGACAAATCTACAGAGGAAGAGATGGTCACCTATATTTCGTCTTTACTGCATTTAACCTACTTCAGTTCTTGACTGGACAGAAACGGGCCAAATACTTGAATAGTGTAATGCCGGTGAAGGTTCTCCCCAGCTTTCTTCAAATGAGTAATGAAAATTAACTGGGACTCACCCTGTTCTCCCAGTTGTGAAGGGAAAAATAATCAATATAAGTTGATGAAGACTGATTGGAATTGAACAAACAAAGCCTTCTTTTTATACTAAGAGACTGAAGGAGGATACAGTGCCCATGCCATTTGATATTCCAAAATACTTGTAAGCACTGTTGGAAGAATGGAATCAAAAATAACTACTCTTCTCTGGAATTATACTAAGCCAGCTTTATGAATAGACAGCGTGCAGCTGCCTGTCCCCAGAAGAAGCTGGGGTCAGCAAAATGGAAAATTGAGAAATATGAAACACAAAACACTTGATTTGTTGGAGATTATACTCAGATATCATTACTCAATAAAATTCTCATGAAGAGGATATTCAAGGGAGATCAAATATAGCAAAGACACACTGACATACTCCTTACTGATCTGGAAGAAGAAAAAGACTGGAAAACAAAGATTTTTGAAGGTTTGGAGACAGCTATAAAAAGGCATAACAATGAAAAGTTGTCCTCCAGAAGTCTGTGCTAGCACTACAAATGATTCAGACTGAAACTTCTAACAAGATACCCATGGGCAATTGGGAAAAAATCTAGAAGAGCTGTGAGGAAGATTGTCATGATCCACTCAGTACAGTTATACAAAGGGAAAATTAATGGAAGGCAGAAAAATACACACACACACAAAAAGGGGAAGGGACAGAATTGTGGCTCAAGAAGCAACAAATTTTGCAGTAAAAAAAAGAACTGGGAAAGAAGCCAAACATTCATTGTTAGAATTGGCAAAAGTGAGTTTGTTCTCTGTGCATTTTCAGAAGGTAGCCAGCACATAGCCAGAAAACACCTTTGCAGGCCCTACAAACTGCCTGTGACTGCCAAAATGCAAGAAGCAACTCTTACTGAGCATAATCTAGGAAATCCATGAAACTTCCAGTGTCAGAAACACAACAAAAACAAAAACAAACAAACAAACAAACAAAAAAAAAAAAACAACCAAAAACCCAAATAAACACACACACAAAAAAAGCCCAAAACAAACGAAAAAGGGGAAGATAATATTTCTTCAATAGTGTGCCTTTACTTCCCTATCACATTTGTTGCAGTGAGGCAGTTACCTTTTATACAAAATGACCTCATCATTGACCTGACACTAGCCATTCCTTCCTCTCCCAATGTGTCCTTGTCAAGTTCTGCCCCACCTGCTAAAGCAACAGGGAAGATAGAATTTTTAGGGATCCAAGGCTTTCCATTCCCTGCAACACCATAATAAACTCCCCGAAAATAATAAATGTTTATAATTATCTTCTTAGATTACTCAGCTTCCTTAGTTATCTGAAATATTTTAGGGATTCTTATCATAGAACCTCTTAGAAAATAACTCACAGAATCATAGAATAGTTAGGGTTGGAAAGGACCTTAAGATCATCTAGTTTCAACCCCCCTGCCATAAGCAGGGAGACCTCACACTAAACCATGCCATGCAGGCCTTCGTCCAGTCTGGCCTTAAACACTGTCAGGGATGGAGCATTCACTACTTCCCTGAGCAACCCATTCCAGTGCCTCACCACCCTAACAGGAAAGAATTTCTTCCTTATATCCAATCTAAACCTCTCCTGTTTAAGCTTGAACCCATTACCCCTTGTCCTGTCACTACAGTCCCTAATGAAGAGCCCCTCACCAGCATCCCTATAGGCCACCCTCCAGATACTGGAAGGCTGCTATGAGGTCTCCACGCAGTCTTCTCTTCCCCAGGCTGAACAGCCCCAACTTTCTCAGCCTGTCTTCGTATGGGAGATGCTCCAGTCCCCTGATCATCCTCGTGGCCCTCCTCTGGACTTGTTCCAACAGCTCCATGTCCTTTTTATGTTGAGGACACCAGAGCTGCACACAATACTCCAGGTGAAGTCTCATGAGGGCAGAGTAGAGGGGCAGGATCACCTCCTTTGACCTGCTGGTCATGCTCCTTTTGATGCAGCCCAGGATATATAATAAAATAGGTTCCACTACTAACTGATCTTTCTCCAAAATTGTCCACACAGATTAAGTATGAATATAAGTGTCATTTAAAAAATAGCACAATAACATTATGTTAATCTTAATTTTAAATTATAAACTCTGCCATATTAAAAGATACAACACCAGGCCCTTTAAAGAAAAAATGGAAAATGGATAGAAACCTGAACAGCAGTGAATTAAGTTTTTAAAAAGCACTTCACTAAATTCATCTCTGTTCATGTAGTACTCTGGTCTACAGAGATTCTGATATCACTTTCCTGACACAGAAACAAGAAAGCTTTACACTCCTGAAATAAATTAGTTAAACGGGGGGGG
>NDXB01009570.1:53471-80688 GCA_002631895.1 Agapornis roseicollis
GGGGGGGGGAGAGAGAGGGGGAGGAATCTGCCTCTAATTCTGTATGTGCTTTTGTAATAGAGGCCTCTGTTCTTATAAAGAGGAACTTGCAGACAGCTTTTCATTCTAGAGTAAATCCTTCAATGTCCATACAAATTTCCCTATAAAGTTCAGTGCAACAGTGCCCCATATTTTAAAAGTTTTCTTTCACCTAGAACATCCAGAAATAGTATATCAAAAATATACATGCTAAATTAAGTATATAGAATTTGTCAGTAGACAGTAACAAGATATGGTGCAGCATTACTGCACTCATTTTCTTGAATCTTGATACATGGCTTTAAAATATTTATATTTGAAGATGAAGAGCTAGTCTTGCATCATAGGTTACCCACAGATGCATTGCTGGAAGAAATTAATAATGCCCATTTTTCCAGAATCTCAAAGCACAGATTTTTAAAAAATTTGACAAAGAAAATAACCTGTTTCTAGCATACAATTTGGCAAAACTGAGAATTAACAGGACTTCAAAATTTCAGTTTGGGGTTCCTTACAGGGACACACAGAATCACTGCATGATGGCATTTTCTTCAAGGCTTTAAGATGAATCTTTTTGTTTTGCAAGTTAAAATTTATATTTTTAAAAAAGCATTCCTCTCTTTTCAAACAGTATTTTTTTTCTGGAGTTAATTTATTCTAATATTTATTTTAAATCACATCTTAAGTTCATTATTTTATTTGTGAGCTAATATTCCAGGTCTTTTGGAAGCCGATATTAATTCCTGTCCCTTTTCATTTCTTGCAGGAAGATTCCAAATTGGGAATTCTGTTTAGCCTTAAATTAAACTGAATTTTGAAGAAATATTCTTAGATAAATGAATGAATAGGGACATAGCGCCTGAAGTCACAAAAGAATTAAGAGTTATGCTTAGCCATAGGGATTGCTGATTCCATAGTTTGTTTTATTGTTGGTGGTGTTGTTTGGGATTTTTTGTTTTTAATAATTACTAGGAAACCTAGTAAAGTTGATTAGGAAGTAGGTCCTTATTTTCAACTGAAACTTTATCCATGTCCCGGGTTTAGCAGTAAAAGAACTCTCATGGTTTAAACCCAATTTCTACTCCTCACCCTCTTTCTTTCCTTTCTCCCTCCCTTTCCCCCCTCCTCCCCTCCCCAATCCCGGAGGGATGGGGAGGAGAATCGAAGGAATGCAGCTCCCACGGGTTGAGATAAGAACAGTTTAGTAACTAAGGTATAACACAAATCACTGCTGCTACCACCAATAATAATAATGATAAGGGAAGTAACAAGGGAAGAGAATACAATACCACCTGCTGAAAACTAGCCCAACCGGGAAGTGTGTGCCCTTCCAGGTAACTCCCAATTACCTCCCCAGGCATGATGTGCTGTGGTATGGAATACCTCTTTGGCTAACTTGGGTCAGGTGTCCTGACTCTGCTTCTTTCCAGCCTCCCTTCTCCCTGACTCAGACAGTCCTTGGTCAGAGTAAAACATTACTTAGTGACAACTAAAAACATTGGTGTTATCTCCTATGTTCCCAGGCCAAAAGTTAAAACACAGAACTGCATCACCTACTAAGGAGAAAAATCAACTGCTACTGCTAAACCCAGGACAATCCAGAATGATGATGTTTGTTGTATGATGGTCTAAATGACTTCAGAATTTCAATCAAAATTTTTTAGAAAGGTCAAATCCCTTTTCCTGTTATGCAGTACTCAATGCATCCCTCAATGTTTATTCTTCCTAATTCTTCTGAAGGAGAGACTTGAAAGGTAATGCATTTCTTTCCAGCCACATTAATGTTTGCTTGCTTGAATTACTGTGTTGAGTTGCATTTGATAGCCAAATTACCTCTTGTCATTAGTTATGACAAACTTTTAATTTATTAGCAGAATGAAATTAGAGCACATTTCAGACAGATGTTCAAGATTTTATGAAGCTGCACACCAGGTGCCACAGAAAGAAAAATTAAAAAACTTGTCATTTCTTCCATCTCATCTTTCGTACACCTTGTAGCTTTAAATAAAAATATGAAATGGTATTAGCAAGCACTTTACCCCACTATACCCTGCACTTTACCTTCTTCCCAGTATTACCACAGTTTAAAAAAAAACACCCTACATGGCTCTGTTTTTCCATTTAACATATCTCTACTGTCTAAAAACCTCCATTTGTCAATAGGAGTGTCTAGCTAGTAAGCACACTTATCAACATATTAAAGTTTTAAATAGGGACATACTACTCCCTGAAACATCAAAAGCTTGCTGTGGGCAGAAACACAGCTCATGTATAAAGTATCCCCTCAGAACAGCTCACGTAAGCTTAACCTTTAAAATACATGTAAGAATGCTGGAAGAACAACATCTATCTAAAGAGCTTCTGAAAGCTATTAAATATTACAATCTTCTTTAATAAACAACTATCAATTTTGCCATTAATAATTTTAAGATATTTGGACGTTAAATACAGCATAGAATTACAATGAATGAATCAACACAATGAAAAATCATGTTCTCTGCATTTTATCCTTCACTGATAAACTACTTTGAGAAAACAGTGTTTGAAATTGAACATCTGCAGTTCAGCTTTCACCTAAAATCACTGACGTTGCTTGGCACTTTCTATTAAAAAATCAGTCATTCCATTGTACTTTCCAAAATAACCAATTCTCATTAAAATTCACTAGCTGAATTAGAAAGAAAACAGAAAAAACAGAGTCACGTGTTACTATACAAACCTTTTACCTGTGAAATAAAGGCAAGCAGGAAGCTACATATAGACTGACACATTCAGCCAGTTGGAAAGTACATTACACAGTTCTATCTCCAACTTCAAAATATGTGGTATGACAAAAAACATTCCCCGAGCAGTAGTTTAACTTGAAGCTATTCAGTACAGGAGTGCCACTCAAAATAACCTATTTTACCAATCTAACCTAAGTTGTCCATCTAACATGGATGACTTTAACCCTTCAAAAAGAACTCTTAGAACTGTATATTTGAGCTTACCCACCAACAACAGAAGTAGTTTTTTTATTAAGGTTATCCTTCTAGACTCTCTCACAAATGTGGCCACCTGCAATGGATAGAAAAAAATCTGGCAGTGTCTCATAATGTGATTTGTGTCTTAACAGAAGCTCTGAATGGCCAAACGTGATGGGCTGTTTGGAAGCTGGCTAAGCACATGCATATCCAGAAGTGGAGTTCAAGATCATTAACATCACTGGAAAACAAAACAAAGGCTATTTCTATGTCCATACTTCAGAGTATAACCTGTTATGGTACATGCAAAGTAGAACTGCACTAGAGAGATCAAAAATGAACTGAAAAATTGCTGGCCAGCACTCTCAAGTCAACTCATTTCTATCATAAGCACTCCAGGAATTATAAAGGCATGGCAGGAGTGTTTTCATATCTAGATTCATCTGGTTATCAAACATTCATTAAGAAAGCTAAAGAATGCAAAGACATTAGATCCACTGTGAAGTGAAAAACTTGATGCTGAACCACAAATATTTGAGTCTGAAATTCAGAAACAATTTATTATGACATTTATACACACACACCACAAAAAGAAAACTCATGTGCACAGCACTTTCTTGGGGGTAGGAATTAGATGAGGCATTTGAAACTAGATGATCTTAAGGTCTTTTCCAACACTAACTATTTTGTGATTCTGTGATTCTTATGGTAAAATATCTGGCAGCAAAGAATTGCTTAATTAAGACTCTTTGATACACTAACTATATTCACAACTACACCTGTAAACATCATATTAAAAATAAGTCTGGAAATTCACATCTATTATCAACTTGGATAGACGAGAAAAATATGTTTTAACTGTCTGCAAACATATTTAAACATATATATGCAGAGCAACTTTATCTTGATAAACATTATGAGATTTGAGAAGCTAAGTGTGGTTTTGATGATAACTAAGACTAGATGCCACCTCATGGTTTTGAAAAATTATAGAAATTACAGATTATTGTAACATCTATATGCTGAAGAGACTAATAAGGCAGAAGCATCATTAACTAAAGCAAAATTCTTAGCTTATTGTTAAACAGCAGATAAAAAATTCAACTCAAGTACATTCAAGGCTGATTAGTACTTATATTCAATCACGCATATTTTATCTTAACACATCTGAAATTGTTTTCAGATTAATGCTTCTTAAGCAATGGCCTGGAAGATAACACAGTACTATATACATACACCCCTAACATTGAGGTAAATTTTGGTGAAAGAAGAAGAAAACAAAAAAAAAAGGGGAGGAGGAAGAGAAAAAGAAAAGTGGGGGGTGGGGATAAAAAAAGGGAAAGAATAAAAGTCTCCCCAATTCAGTTTATTTTCCAGATCTTATATTTTAGATATTTTATGTTTTTAAGACTGGGTCTTGCTTCCAACTATTGCTAATATTTTTCCTTTAACTATTCCACCTATTATATTTATGAACACGCACAGATATCCCTATATTTTGGTAATACTCACCAATTAGCCTTGGGATAAGATTATGTCTTCAATTTTATCTCATTTTTCTTAAATGCTCTCTGTAAAAAGACCTCAGGGTACAATTGGCATTTTGACAAAAACGATACGTAACAGACTCTCAGCAAGTAAACAGAAAAAAGAAATAGGAAAAACAGTGAAACAGTCAGTTTTCTATGACCTCACCTCCCCCAAGAAAAAACATTTAACAGTGTGACAGTATCTATGGGGACTATTAGATCAACAGGTAAGTTAGATGCTAGTAAGTCACCAATTGGAAGCTGCAGAACTGCTGCCAAAGTTCTACAACACCACCACATAAAGCCAAGGAAGTGGGGCAGTGTCATGTTGTCAGTACTGCCTTCATTTGTAAAGGAAGCCAATTCCTTTTCAAATAAAAAATTCAAGGAACTGCACAATACCAAACATGCTTTCCATTCCTGGCAATCACGTAGGGTTGAATAAAGTTGCTGGGTGCATTGACAAACATGGTCTGTTTGAAAGACCAAGCACAATTTCTGCACAGGGAAATCATGGCTTGGAGACGTGCCGAATGGCTAGGTAGGTCACAATAAGTATATGAACAATGGGAACCAGTAGGCAAGAGTTATTTAGATTTCCAGAAAAGAACTAATAAGCTTCCACAGCAAAATGAGCTAGAAAAGATAAGCAGCTTTTTTTGTTGTAGCAAAGCTCTTGGTTAAGACTGGTACCGGTTTCATTCAATGATTTTATTAGTGCTTTGCAGAAGGAAGTATGCTGAGCAGTCTGTGTCTGCAGATGACAGTAAGATTTTAAGGGCAGTGGTAAAACTCCTGAGACATTGACAAATCAAGTGGGCAGCATGTCGGTAGATGATATTCATGATGTTCAGAGCTAATAATTGTAAGGTAACATAGAATCATAGAATAGTTAGGGTTGGAAAGGACCTCAAGATCATCTAGTTCCAACCCCCCTGCCATAAGCAGGGACACCTCACACTAAACCTAAGGAAATTAATCTAAGCCATGTCTACATAAACGAGAAATCATATCTAAGAGCTAAAATAAAGGAAAGGGACCTAGGGGTCATAAGTGATGCTTCTGAGAAATTCTCAGGTTGGATGGCTGCACGCAAAGGTCAATGGCTCAGTGCCCGGCTGGAGGCCAGTGACGAGTGGTGTCCCTCAGGGATCAGTGTTGGGACTGGTCTTATTCAACATTTTTGTCACTGACATGGACAGTGGGATTGAGTGCGCCCTCAGCAAGTTTGCCGATGGCACCAAGCTGTGTGGTTCAGTGGATATGCTGGAGGGAAGGAATGCCGTCCAGAGGGACCTTGACATGCTTGTGAGGTGGGCTGATGCCAACCTCATGAAGTTTAACCATGCCAAGTGCAAGGTCCTACACCTGGGTGGAGCAATCCCGGGCACAGGTTGAGCAAAGAGGAGATTCAGAGCAGCCCTGCTGAGAAGGACTTGGGGGTGGTGGTTGATGAGAACATGAACATGAGCCAGCTGCAGTGTGCACTTGCAGCCCAGAAAGTCAACCGTATCCTGGGCTGCATCAAAAGGAGCGTGACCAGCAGGTTGAAGGAGGTGATCCTGCCCTTCTACTCTGCCCTCATGAGACTTCACCTGGAGTATTGTGTGCAGTTCGTGTGTCCTCAACATAAAAAGGACATGGAGCTGTTGGAACAAGTCCAGAGGAGGGCCACGAGGATGATCAGGGGACTGGAACATCTCCCATATGAAGGCAGGCTGAGAAAGTTGGGGCTGTTTAGCCTGGGGAAGAGAAGGCTGCGTGGAGACCTCATAGCAGCCTTCCAGTATCTGGAGGGTGGCCTATAGGGATGCTGGTGAGGGGCTCTTCATTAGGAACTGTAGTGACAGAACAATGGGTAACGAGTTCAAACTTAAACAGGGGATGTTTAGATTGGATATGAGGAAGAAATTCTTTACTGTGAGGGTGGTGAGGCACTGGAATGGGTTGCCCAAGGAAGTTGTGAATGCTCCATCCCTGGCTGTGTTTAAGGCCAGGCTGGACGAAGGCCTGCATGGCATGGTTTAGTGTCGAGTGTCCCTGCTTATGGCAGGGGGGTTGAAACTAGATGATCTTAAGGTCCTTTCCAACCCTAACTATTCTATGATTCTAATGTATAGCAGCCAGAATAAGCCAACAAAACACAGAGAATGCTGTGTTTTGATCTTTTTGAAAGATACTGAGAATTTATTGTAATTTTGACACTGTACAAAACCTTTATTCATGTTTCTCTACAGCCTGCTGTTTGACTAGGATTTGCAATGTAAATATAAAATATCTGTTTTAAAGTAGATCATGAGATATTTCCATGTTAAGTTCTTAGGCTGACTCTACAGATGGACCAATAAGTTCAAACAAACATATTCATTACAGCAATAAAACAAATCTAAACTCTTAAACTTTTAGCTAGTCTGAAGAACACATCTACTGCTTTTTTAAAATAACTTTCTCCTTGTTATTAACACTATTCAGTTTTACCTTTTTACCTCCCAAAAAAGGCAAATTGTCTCGTATTTGGTAATGGATAATTTGACTAATACAAAATTACAAGAGTTACAGTGTCACATGTCTTCAGAGGAAAATAACTGTGACATGAATGAACATGGCCAAAGAAATAATTTCTATTATTAAAATGATGAAGTCAAATATCATAACTGCTATCAAATTTTCTGAAACACCTAAAAAGCAATTTAAAGGAACATAACTACTGTAATAAGTGAGATGACTGGTAATATTACAAGGACAGTAACCAGCACAAGAAACGAAACCCTGTGCATATGGTATAAAACCATCTAAAATACTGGAAACTTTATTACCACATGGAACTAGTATACTCTCACTAACAATCAGTATAATAATCATTAATGTTCATTAACTTCATTAAGAGTCATGTCTTTACTGTTTAGTTTTACACAGAACTGTAGAGATAAATGATAAAGCTATTGTACAAACCTGAGGATGAGGAAAAGAATTTGAACAGGAAAAAGTATAAACCATACATTATATATACATATACACTTACAAGTCACATTAATACTTTAACATTTTATGGGAAAATTGGTTTAGATTGTATAGCTTCAGAAATTATGATAGTGCTCCTTGGATATGCATTGTCCTGCACTATCCTGCCAACCACGTACTAAGACTTTGCACCTCCATCCGTTATTGCAAACATTTCAGACAATCACTACCAAAGTCTCAACATGAAAAGCTCACAACGACCTGGCAGTATGCACTTGCTGCCCAGAAAGCCAACCATGTACTGAGCTACATCAAAAGGAGTATGTCCAGCAGGTTGAGGGAGGTGAACAGAAGGCTCAGAGGAGACCTTAGAGAAGCCTTCCAGTACCTTACAGTGGACTACGAGAAAGCTGGAGAGGGACCTTTTACAAGGACATGTATTGAAAGGACAAGGGGAAACGACTTTAAGTTGAAATAGAGAAGATTTAGGTTAGGTATTACGAAAAAAAAAATCTTCACTCTCCGAGTGGTGAGGCACTGTCACAGGTTGCTCAGAGGGGCTGTGGCTGTCCCATCCCTGGAAATATTCAAGGCCAGGTTTGACAGGGCTTGAGCAACCTGATCTAGTGGAATGTGTCCCTGCCCATGGCAGAAGGGTTGGAACTAAATGATCCTTTAAGTCCTTTCAACCCAAATCATTCTATAATTCTGTGAAGTCCTTCTTCACCTGCCTATTTCCTCTCCAAACTCTTCCTTTAGAAGTGCTGTTCATGTTTTCTCATGTCTAAGGCAATAAATGACTCTTTGATACTCAACAATGTTTTGTAACTGATTTTGTTTTAAGAAATCTCATGAAGCCTGCCATGTACACAGTTGCATCCCATTATACAAGTAGCAACATTTCTTCAACTGTTTAACAAAATCAAAATTATAAAGTAAATGCTTAAAGAGTATTACAGTTTAGATTACCAATAAAATTAATATTTTAACCGAGTACAATGTGTACAATGCATTTGTACAGTCAACATTTACTAAAATACCACCATAAAATATAATGACAAATGAAACACCTTTTCAAGAGGCTAGTAAATTCTCCCCCAAATTAACATAATTTTAGAACAATTTATATTCCAGAAGTAGCCCTCAGGATTGTTTCCTTTACAAAAAGAACTTGTGTGCTATTCATTTGTTAGTATCAGTAAGACCTTCTGTTAGTATCAGTAAGACCTCTTTTTGCAGGCTTATATTCCAAATCCTAAAATGCAAACCTCAAAATGCAATCCTACTCTAATAAATGTCTATTCTTGAGATAACACATCACTAGAAAGATAGTCAAATAGCAATATATTTCCCAGCTTCAACACAACTTTTGACAACAGCATGAGATGAAAACACCTGTTTAGCAAACTTTTATATCATTAAATTGATGCATAGGCTGATCCTGTCTGCACAAGCAGATATTATATTCTGGATCAGACTGTTTTGAAATTCATATTCCTCCCTTTCCCTCACCCCCTTCTTGGATAGAATGCAGACAAGTGTCTTAACAGTTCATTTAATATATTTAAGGCATGTTCATTTTGCAGGAGTAGAAAAGCCTGAAATACAGACAATATTTCTCTTAATACAATCCTTTAAATCACAAAAATATAAGTGAAAAATATGCATGCTTGCAGAGTGTCCTGGGTTCAGCAACAATAGCAGTTTAATCCATGACAAAAAGGTTCTTCAGTGTCAAGTTTTGCCTCAATGCATTTGTATCTGGAGTTATTAATCCTTCAAAATTCTACCATGAAATGGAAAAAAAAAACCCCAAACTTGCATGACATTTCATTATGTAAGTGCTGCTGCAATAATAAGAACAAATCTCAAATAATACAGAAAAAAAAATCCAGAATTATTTATGTGAAATTCAAGAAAAGAAGTATGCATGCATTGAATTTCTCCAGATTCTGTATGTCGTTTACCCATTTTAAAAGACAATACATAAAATACATAAATTTCTGATTTTATTCAATATAGCACAACCACTCTAAGGAAGTCCTTAAAGTTATGGGTAACTGAATGGAGAATGCAGGATTCAGCTCTGACAGTACTAATTTTTGAGAGGTGACGAAGTACTTATAAAACATAAGTGCTTATAAGTATGACAAAGCCAAACATCCAAATTTATTTTTTAAAATAACAAGTTAAGGTATTCAGTATATAAATATCTTGACTCAACTGAGTCAGTGACTTGTTTATTAAAATCTTAGAAATAGCAATATTTTTTAGAAAATTCAAGTTCTATTCAAACTACATGGTATGTTTCAAAAATACTAAAAGAAAATGGAGTACCAGTTTAACAATTACAAAGTTATCAAAACATTTTAAATGTCCTCTAATACCTGGTGAAGAATTCAATGTGAAAATATAAAATAGGATGCTGGAATAATTCAGGAGTACATTAGATATAAAGCAATGGTAAGTATCATCCACAACTATGAAATAAAGCTCTACTCTGACAATAAACTTGAGAGAAATTCAAAAGAAAGTCAAGAGATATTCATCAGCACTCCTAAACATATTTAATGAACCAAATACTCAGCTCTGATCTGATAGTAAGACTCAGCATTATTTGTAGTCTTGAATTATTCCAAGAAAAATATTAATTAAAGAGAAGTATTGTTCAAATTCTGAGGTGTAGGTGTTACTGAGTAACACCTACAGTATCAAGATACTCTAGACTCAACAAACTGAACACTCCAACAAAAAAAAAAACTAACAAAGCACACCTCAAAAACCTTATTCAAACACAGCAAAACTTATACAAGCTACTTAGATTTTTTAAATTAAGGAATTATGTTCAGTTATGTATATCTGGCACTGGTAAGTAACATGAGATTTTACCATACAGACAACTAAACTTTTTATATCATTCCCTAATACATTTAATTTGAGCTTTGGTCTTAGAGCTAAGGAGCTGCTCTTCTTTTCCTTTTTACACTTCTGCTTAGATGGGAAATTCATGAACCCACAATGAAAAGAGGCAAACAGAAACTGTTTAATCTATCTTCAACCACAAGCCACAGCTTCTATAGCCACGACACCAAGTATCCTGTAATAATACCCTTCAGAAACTGGAAAATAATGATATATTTTTCATATTGTATGTAAAAAAAGATGAGCTATCCCTTTGAACCTAGAAAGTCTTCCTTTTTCCCTATTGCTATCAGCACTAATGCACTACTAGCTATTCTACTTTCCTGTTTTAATTTCTCCCTTACAAAACACACAATTTCTAAAAGCACTAACATTTTCCCAAAGCCTTTCTAAATTGAAAGGAATAACCAAAGTCACTCATTGTCCAGAGTCTAAATTAGCACATCTGCAATCAGGAGTGAAAAAAGCAGGAGATACAGAATTACACTCACCCATAAGCCCAAGTTTCTTTCTAAAGACTGAGCATTATTTTCTCAATTCAGTAAATAATCATTATTTTTTCAGCCTTTTTCCATATGTATTTCTTTATCCTATACATCAACAGATAAAGAGCAAACTATATCAGTGTTATAGCTGGCTTCCTATAAGTAACAGCAATACCTCTGTTGAAAAAGTGAAAGAAGAAAAAAACCATGCTACTGCTGACTAACCTTATAGCAAAAGCAATGTAAAAATCTCATAATATTTGCTGTGAATATGCCCTTAGTGTTTCTTAAATCTGCATGTAGCAGAACTAATTTTGCAATTAGTTTTTTCCAGCCTTAAAGATTTCATGCACTGGAATTTTTGAGAATAAATAATGACAATCAAGGCTGAAACTGAAAATTTATCAGTATTTGTGACAGTGAAAAATGTTTATTTCTTCATGGAGGCAAGATCAAGCAGCATGATAATTTCCTTTTTCCAATCAGCAGACTCAGTTTCCATGTCCAGAGCTACATGCAAGTATGACTATGGCTACCAGACTGTGCTGATGGCTGCATCCATAAATAATTAGAGAAAGGTTTTAGAGCCCTTACGGGAAAAGTAAACACAAGCCTGCAATTTATGTTTCCGGACATGCCAAAAGGTAAACAAAACACCGAACAGTTATAATGTTTTGTAACACATTACAATGAACTTGTTCTGTAAATAGAACATGCTCACACACAATACCCTGAATGACTGAGTGGTCATGTTTATTTATATGCTACTAATAATCACAGTAAAACCACTCCAAACTATGTTTGCTATCTCAATAAATCTTTTTTGTTCAGAATAATGCTTTGGTCTGTTTCCCTATCCTTTATTTCTCCCAGACATTATAATGTTTAGTAATTCTTATGAG
Source organism: Agapornis roseicollis (assembly GCA_002631895.1). Taxonomy (NCBI): domain Eukaryota; kingdom Metazoa; phylum Chordata; class Aves; order Psittaciformes; family Psittacidae; genus Agapornis; species Agapornis roseicollis. Next base: position 65,252 of record NDXB01009570.1, read on the forward strand.
AACCAATTTTATATTATGCACGCACCAAGTAGAAACATATATCTGAATTCTGACATGCTTGGGGTGAGGAGGTTTTTCTTGGTGAATGCATGTGGTGCCAAGACCTCAGATTTATACTAGCTATTCCCATATGGCAGATTCAAAATAGCCATAATAGGAGATAGCAAGAAATAAAAGTGAGTAAGACCAAGGTTACAATGATCATTCAAAGGAACAGTTTCTGTATATAGCCCAGCCATAAAATGAAGCTGACTCCTGCAAAACTTCCCGAGTTCAGTGGACATACCATGATCTCTCATTTTTAATTTTTGAGTGGTGTAGAAATCAAGCTTGCAGTACTTTCAGACTACCTCGGTAATAGTGAAAAACATGCTGCAAACCCCAAGAGTAACAGAAAATAAATGTACTTAAATGTATAAATAAATATATCAGAATGAAAGGGTGTAATAATTGAAAGGACATGGAAACATTATTCTGAACAAGAAAGATTTGTTAAGTTAGTAAACATAAAGAATGTTATTGTTCTTCAAACTGAGTGCCTCAAAAGCATGAGAAAAGCATGCAATAAAACACAATAAAATGCTTTTACGATCTTTCCATTTGGACAAACATTTTGATGGCTTGCATTGTCTTGTTCATGTTCATAAAATAAATGAGCAATACCCATTAACAGCTGACATAATACAAAATTGTAAGTCAGATTTCATTCTTGAGTAGAATATTCTAGTAAAAAATAAAGAAACCACCTGAGAAATACATAATTTCCTAAAGTTGCAAAATCTGGCACACCTTTAAACCACACGATCCCCATTCAGAGCAAAGAACACAGATTGTGCAATACATTGAGACTTCATCTGCTGAATCAAAGTATAAGGTTTCTTCTGTTGTGTTTCACTCACAGTGTATGTTGGATACAGACTTCATAATTTTTACATAATTCTCTTTCCTATCTTGAGAAAGGGCTTGTTTGGATATCAAGCTTTATTTTTCTATAAAAATAATTTGCCCCTTTAATTAATTGCCCTCCCACTACCATTTCAAATTTGATAACTAAAATTTCATGTCCTATTAATTGAAGATAAATCATTAAGATGAATCAAGTATCAGCTAAACTTTATAGCTGAACTGCATAGGAAATGACACACAATGCCTTAAAATTTTAGGCAGTTTTAACTTCAGAGTGCTTATTCAGACATAATCTTACATTAAAAAAATTAAAAGCACCTACTCTTTTAGAATCTTATTTCATATCAAGATTAATTTATTTACTTAGCTAAGTAACTGGCCTTCTTGGATGCTCAAGACATAAAAGAAAATAACTTCTAAGGCTGTCCTGCCATGTGGTGATTTCTGTCACCACCAATAAAGAGACATTGACAAAAAAATTCTGGAAAAGACATCAAAGGGTGGTATTTGAATGACACTCTGGGGAACACTGTCTTTCATCAGTAGTATTTTTAGATTTTCAGAGCTCTCATCCAAAATGCCAGTGTGCAAGAGTCAGTTCTGGTCACATTCTGAATTTCAGTTTTCCCACCTCTAAAAATATACACTTTTCTTTCCCAAATATCAGTACCATGCCACAGTCCAAGTCCCATACAAAGAAAGAAAGGAAAAAAAAAGGATTTTAAAAACATTGATTCTACACAATATCATGCAAAGTCTCACATCAGTCCTTTCTGTACAGCACTGATAAATCACTGAAATGTAAGACATAATTTTTCTGGATATGGATAGCTGGCAGATTGTCTCCATTACTCATCTACCTATGCCTGTTCTTCAGTGTTGGGAAAGAAGTGTGCTGCTGTGTAGTGTTTTGTACAGCACAGTTTAACATTTGGAAAGTCAGGAGTTGTCTCTCAGTCAGAAAGTGAAAGCTCAATCAAGCTGCTCAGTGATCGACAACCTATCTTCCAGATTTTTCCCTTATTAGGAAAGAATATTTACCATTCAGTGTACAATCTCCTAAACACACTTCTATTAAACATGGATCCCCTGTCATAATAGTATTTTGCAGTTATTTTAATTCCTTTTCTTTTTTTCCCCAATGAATTTTAAAAATACATTTCCTGATGCCTACCAGCATTACTAAAGCTCAGGTACATTTTTAGTATGTAGTATTATCACTATAAATTAGCCTGCTCTTTCAGTACTCTTTACTCACTGAAGCACCAACTATGCTGCCAGAAACAGTGGTACCAGATTGCAGAATTCACAGAAGACACTCAAGGAAAATTATCTAGAGTACTGCAAGAGAGGGAGAGGGTATGAAAAATAAACCACTTGAGAAGAGCCATAGCTTACATATCCAACTGGGCTCCACAGTAGAAAGAATATAAAAACATACAGCTATAAAAAGTTAATAAAACACATTCAAATAAAAATATTATATAAACAAATAATGAAAAACAGGTAACTGTTGTTTCTTGAGTAATGTATGACAGTATAACAAGATCTTTACAAGAACAATACTGGCAGTAATATTTCAGTTCTACTACCCTGACCCACTGCACATTACATACAGTCTCTTAAGACTACTAATATTTCTGCTCGATCTCACTAACTGCAAAGATCTACAGAAAAGAGGTCATGCAAATCCAGTTTCATTCGTTCTAAACACAATCATGAAGAGAGATTTGCAATTCTAAGCACAAAAAGATTACTAAATAATTCTTTTGCAGTGGTGCTCATTTGCATAATTAAAAGCTGTCAACCCTTCATTCAGCATTCATTTCCTTTACCTACTTGTACTGTTATTCAGCTTTCTCAGAGTACATAGTTAAAAGGCAAATATACAACTTATAAATAAATAATACTAATCACCAACTGTCTAGTTTAAAATATATCAATTACTAGTGAATTTGCTATTGCTTTGTATTACAAACTCAATCTGCATCCTCATCAATACAGAAAAGCCAAGCTTACTACCCAGGGGAATTTAAGACATATAGCATATATTTTTATCTGTGACCCATGACACAGTTGCAAAGCTGTTCTGCTCCTGATTTCTGCTAATCAACAAGTAGTGTAAGTATCCTAAACAATACATACAATATACAATAAACAGGCAAACATACGATTAACCAGACCTTTTCATTATATTACTTGGGGAGAAATGTATTCCTTTATTTTGGGGGAAACTCAAACCAACTCCACAAACAAACAAGTAAAATCCACCCCAGATCCACCTACACATACATACCAACTGTACTCACATCTAACTCAGCAGAGCAATTCAGTCATTTCAATGAGTTCTCAGATTGGCAGCCTATTTATCTACAGCTTTCTCTATTACAATAACAAAAGATAATCACCTTGACATGGTAATTCAGCTTTAAGTTGGGATGAACTGCTCCCTGGAAGTGTTACTCACTATCCAGCAACAAAATACGAATCATCCAGAGAAACTAATCTTTTCTCAGCAGAGTTATCCTATGATAAACACCTGAAATGACACTAATGAATCTGAACCACTCAAATAAACCACAACAGCAGAAAAATACATTATTATCCCTAATACACCTCAAAATATGCTCAGTAAATTACTTTTCTGAGTTCTGAAGAAACACACAAATATAATTTATATCAAAATTTATATTTACATGTAGATATACTGTTTGCACAACATGCTGTACACAGTAAATGTACAGGAACAGTATATAGAATATAGGAGTAAGTTAATGAGAAACACTGCAATGTGGCTATGGCTGAATTCTTAGAACCTTACCAGCTAGTTTTCATTTTAATCTTATCTGAGATCTTCACATTTCCATCCTCTACAAACCTTTTATAGATGGATAAAATAAGATGAAATGAAAAAGGAGGTCTGCTCTCCCACTGATGTCCCATTTCCTTGCTGGTATCATAATGCAGGCTGAGAGGCTCACTAACAGTAACATCAGAACAGATCCCCATACAATCTTACAAGTTTGGCTATGTTCTTGATTACTTTGTTGGTTTTTTTCCCAGACCTATTTAAACACACTTATTTTTCCACTTTGTTGGGAATCTCTAAATAACACTGTCATGACTATCTAAGTTTATCAGTCTTTCTCAGATCTTTGTAACTGACACCCTTCTACCACAATTACCTTCTCTCTCTTCAACTGTATTGTGTTCAGACTATTCCTCCTTTAAGGACTCAGCAGACTACTCCTGCTTTTTTTCATTATTTAAAGCTCTTATTGAGTGAAGTTGTCTTGCAGTTACTTCTCATTCAAACATTCTTTGAAAACACACTCATTTTAAATAACTTATCAAACAAGCCACTAATAATTCATCACAGACACTGCATTGTAAGATGCAATGAAGAAATATGTATTTTTATTACCAGATAGGTTAAATGCTAATTCTGCCTAGGTTTTCAAAATACAATCTTAGCATATTCATGGAACAATTTGTATGGATACAATTTGAGACTTCCTTCTCCTCGCTCTACTCAGGCTCTATTTTGGAGCAGAAAGTGCCTGAGGACAATTTCACCAGCTAATGCTGAGAAACAGCAGAAATAAGGAATTATGCAGCTAGAATAGAATATGCTGGAAAGACCATAGCTGGACCAATAAGTATGGATTTCCTGGCTTACTGGAATAGTCTTTGAACATGTTGGTTTTCATCTACAATTTTCACTCAGTAACACAGACATTAGGAATGTGGGTAACTGTTTCAAGGCTTTTTGTTGTCTAATTCAGAGCTTCTCTTTGAGCTCATGCTCCTAGGATCAGTGTTTCACTCAATGCATTATACATAGGGGACAAAAATTTGGCTAGTGATATTTACTTACTAGTAGAGTAGTTGCATATCATCATATCTATAACTACATGGATAAAGAGGACCAGCACAAACTACACTGACAAACAGAATGCAGAAGGAAAGCAAACTAGCAGAGTCTTGACTGAAAAGGCTTTTGGCAGTATGAGGTCAGTTTTTCTGCTTCAAGTGCCATGACCTTACTGGGTTCTTAACAATGGCAGCATGATTAAAACCAGTAAGTCTTGCAAAGTTCCTCTAGCAAACTGTGCATTTGGTGGGAACTGACATTCCTTTAGCAGGTCAGGAATTCTACTTTCCAAAACCAGATGATAGCAGAAATGCAGCACTGCAATTCATCAACAGAAATGTGCCAACAGCTGCAACTTAAAGAGGAGGGCAGTAATGCTATTCTAGGTGTAACTTTTTACTAGTAAAAATACCCTAAAATGCATCAGCAGATGAAACTAGTAAAAAGATGCTTATCCAAAAGACTTTCTATTAGGTTCTTGAAGATTTTCATTAGACAACTGAGTAAAACCTAAAATGTTGAGGTTTTCTTGATAAAGTAATAAATACTTGGTTCCTACACTTTGAGCAATGAGAACATAATTATATTACTGCAGTAGAAAAAAACCAGGGATGAGCTGCAATTTATTACTCTGCTATTGTGGAGTCTCTCCCTATCTCATCTTTGTAGAACTGAAGAATAATGTCTGAATGTAAGAAAACTAAATAGAAAACAAAATCAAAACCACATACCCTTTATTGTAAGCTATATATATGTTGTTCAACAAATAAAAGAATGAGGAACATAAAAAAAAAATAAAAGACTTGGACTGAATATTGTTCTGTCTGCAACATTTTCCATAACCTTTTAATAGGCATTTCAAGATTCTGCCCTCATGTACCTGATTTCATGACCCAGAACTGAACAGTATATATTTTACAGATTTTGTAACTGGTTTATAATTTCCTCCATCAGATAAAGGTGATCTGATCAATGAAATATAAACTGCAACCTGCCTTCTAGATGCAAGCAATCACGTCCCATATCCCTTGCTAAGCATAAAACAGAAAGGTTTTGTAGTCAAGGAAATTCATATATATATGTTAATATAGACAGAACTGCACACACATTCAATTTAAAATCCTCTTACATAAGTGAAAATCATTACAATCACAACTTATAGTGCAACTGTCTTGTCTGGAACTAGACTGGAAGCATAAAATCCGTAATTATGATACACAAGTATTTAAGAAAGGGCAGCATGGTAAATGGTAAAAAAGAAATGAATCCCAGGAGTTATCACAAAGTTGTTAAACACTTCACTGTTAAGTTAAATTTAAAAGTTTTAATGAGCACTGGATACTACTAAGAACTGTAGGAAATGCTTCAAAACATTAATAGAAATTCTAAAGACATGATGCAGATGTGAAGCTCTTGGGAATCCAAAATAAGAAGGGCAAAAAAGCCTAAAATTTGCAAAAATAAAAGGGCTAATGTGATGAGCAGACTACATTGAAATTAATGAGACAAAACTGTGGGGAAAGCAGCTATTAGAGTAATAATGAAATCATTAAAGTACATATAACAGTCAAAATTTCTTAACAAATAGTAAACATTTTCTTTAAACATGATCTTATAATCAAAGCTAGCCACCCCTTCTGCTGCCTCACATCTGATTTTGTAGCATGGTATGAAGCTATCAGCTGTTTAAGAAATTGTTAATGTTATAGCTTCTCCCAGACTTCTACAAACTTCTCTAACATAAAGCGTAAAGCTTTTTAAAATGCTCAGTTCCAGCTCCTTGCAGAGTTCATAACAGGCTGGCTTAAACTTTACAGTTAATAGCATTAGTCCTTCAGCACAGAAGAATTTTCTACACTATGTATGCAGGGTCCAGTACAGCAAAGAGCTTCAGCGTAATCTCTGCAACAGGTACACTGCAGCACACCAAAGATTCTGATGCCTACTATAAGCCAGTGTAGTTATAAAAACCCTACAAACACCCTCCTCCCAATGCCTCAAAAATCCACTACAACATAAAAAACCTGCATACAAATTATATTAGCGGAAAGAAGCCAGGTATAGTATAACACTCTCTGTACATGGGAGTGCTGTATGCTAAACTTCTAACAACTTTTTCAAAATCATTCAAACAAATACATTTCAGTTTTGAGTCAGCAATAAATTCCATTTATGACAACACTAATGCAATTGCTGAAAGTAAAGAAAACAAGTCCAACAACTTTCCACAATTTGTTAGAACATATTAGAACTTTTGTTGGAAGTAGCTTCTAATATACAATCAACTGGAAAAGTAGAACACTTCATACAATCATTATTTATTCTCTGCCTTATGTTGGTAGTCATCCTTAGAGGATTCATTATCCCTGTCTTTAATCATGGACTTTTATGTGTTGTCTAACATTGCTAGCACCTTCTAAAGAAACAACCTTTGTATGTAAGGCAACCTGTGACATCTGTAATCCGACTCCTGCAGATGTTATTAAGAGATAAATTTCTTTCACTAGCTTGAAACCGCAATATATGTTATCAATAACAAATCAAATATTTCTTTTATTAAACTGTGCTATTGTCAATAGCAGTACATAGCAAACAGTCCCTCAGAAAAGATCTCTAAAGAAATATATTTTTCTTGTGATACACTTTTCAAGCCTGCTGCTTGGCTCTGAATTGCCTTGGATTGGCCAAATGAATCAGAATTCATATCCTGACTGCATAAAAGCCCAGCTTTTCTCATATCTCTCCTGTGGGTTCTTTTGTTGCTTTTGGTGGTTTGGTTTTTTTTTTTCTGAATACGTTGATGGAACCATCATCAGACAGAGCATGGTTTTAATTCATTCTAAAACCTCAAAAAAATGAACAATAAGTCACAGGACAGAGCAGAGCCAGACAAACATATCATATTGCCAGAACAAGAAACAATTGCAGAAGCAGTCAATAATACACCTAGATAGCCAAGAGATTTGCAGAAGTCCTCTGCACAGATTACATGGATCGAAGGTGTCATCTCTATTTGCATATACTTCTTCCTTCATCACTGGGATCATGGTTTATGCAGGAACTAGGCTGTTACCAGCTTTTAGCTGCTACCTACCTTCCACACGTCACAATATTTGCTAGAACTTCAGAAATAGAGTGAGTACATGCACTTAAAAACATAACAGTAGCCCACCTGCCTGAACTGTGTAAGTGAACATAGTTTATATTACTTAAAACTATACCCACTCATTTACCTGGTATACAGAGATTGAAGATAAGCCAGATCCATACTGACATAGAATCATAGAAAAGTTAGGGTTGGAAAGGAAATTAAGATCATCTAGTTCCAACCCCCCTGCCATAAGCAGGGACACCTCACACTAAACCATGCCATGCAAGGCTTCATCCAACCTGGCCTTGAACACTGCCAGGGACGGAGCACTCACAACTTCCCTGGCCAACCCATTCCAGTGCCTCACCACCCTAACAGGAAAGAATTTCTTCCTTATACCCAATCTAAACCTCTCCTGTTTAAATTTTAATCTGTTACCCCTTGTCCTGTAACTACAGTCCTTAATGATGAGTCCGTCTCCAGCATCCCTATAGGCCCCCTTCAGATACTGGAAAGCTAAATTAGAAAAGATTTTGCTGCTGCTTCTTGACATCTCTCAATCCAGACTAGAAAAATACACTGAAAAAAAAAAAATCAGGTTAAAGGTGAAACCACCATTCTGAAACATTAGATCCCCTCAGTACGCATTGCCAAGGATAATGTTCTCGCAAAAACACAGAGCGAAACTGTCACAAAAAGAAAAACCTATGGCAAAAGCAAAGTTATGTACACAGCAACTTTCCTAAGCTTCTCTCCCTGACTCTGAGCTGGTTGACAGAGGTCTACACATTGACAGCAGTTGCATAAGCCTCTCACATTATGCATGTCTTTAAGTTCTCCCAGCTGTTTTTATATAACCACAATATATATTTCCTAACCTTTATTCAGACTTTACAGCCAGGCAAAAAATCACCTTAAACAGCAATACACAATGAATACAACTCCAGTGTTGAGGTTGTGTATCTAGAGATGACATTTCTTCAGGAAATAGATTTATGGATTTTGTGATGATATAAAACAAGAATTACTTGTGACTGTTTATGAAAGAGTCCATAAGACAAAGAATTGCCTGTCAGTCATTTCCATACACACTTTTCTTTGCTGAGAAGGAATTACAGATTGTAGATGAACCAATTACCTTGCCTCAAATACTTTCCATCATCAGAAACAACACAACACAACTGTTTTGCTTGTTTGTTGAATTTGTTACATGTATCAAAAGACACTTGAGGTATCTTGGAGTATTGTGTGCAGTTCTGTTGTCCTCACCATAAAAAGGACATGGAAGCATTGGAACAAGTCCAGAGGAGGGCCACGAGGATGATCAGGGGACTGGAGCATCTCCCATATGAAGACAGGCTGAGAGAGTTGGGGCTGTTCAGCCTGGGGAAGAGAAGACTGTGTGGAGACCTCAGAGCAGCCTTCTAATACTGGATACTGGAGAGGGACTTTTCATCAGGGACTGTAGTGATAGTACAAGAGGTAATGGGTTTAAACTTAAACAGAGGACGTTCAGGTTTGATATAAGAAGTTCTTTAATGTGAGGGTGGTGAGGCACTGGAATGGGTTGCCTAAGGAGGTTGTGAATGCTCCATCCCTGCAGTGTTCAAGGCCAGGTTGGGCAAAGCCTTGGGTGGCACGGTTTAGTGTGAAGTGTCCCTGCTTATGGCAGGGGAGTTAGAACTAGATGATCTTAAGGTCCTTTCCAACCCTAACTATACTATGATTCTATGTATTCAAGGGANCCAGGTTGGGCAAAGCCTTGGGTGGCACGGTTTAGTGTGAAGTGTCCCTGCTTATGGCAGGGGAGTTAGAACTAGATGATCTTAAGGTCCTTTCCAACCCTAACTATACTATGATTCTATGTATTCTAGGGAAAAAAAAAAAAAAAAGAAAGAAAAAAAAAATAATCATTCCTCTCTAAGAGCCATAAATACTACATTCAAAGCTCTCTGCAGACACATCTGAATGGTATCAACCCCTACTTTAAAGCTAAAAAAAGGATAATATTTAAAATTTCATTACACACCAATTGGCTGACATGAAGCACAATCTCAGCAATATTACATGGTTTCCAGTGAAACTAGTTCTCTGGCTTGTTCAGGTAATGTAACCTTTGAATCTTTCCTGAAGTATACTTCAAAATTCTTAATAACAATTATAATGTGAGAGTTCTTACCTCTTACAGTTCTTACCTCTTAAAGTTCTTAATTCCAATGTGAAAATTAAATACTCTCTAAAATCTCTCCTGAATTTGCCACTGAAGTGGCAATCTCTGTCAAGATCTATTACTGTGAAATGCAATATATGGAAATAAGAATAATAAGAACCCCTTGATAAATTATAGAGAATTTACTAAGAGAGCACAGAAATACTTCATATATAAATTAGTTTAAGCCATCTACCCAAACTACCATTTAAATAATTTGGAAAAATTAATATGTGTTTTCTTTCATCGATAGTTTACAAGCCCTGCACAAATCTAAAATCAGAAAAACCAACCTGTACCAAAGAGGTAAAAAACCCTACCACAATGACAGTCAAAGAAGGTGCCATCCAAAAAAATAGAATCAGTTTTATTGCAATACAGAGTACATTTTTTAAAATTCAGCAGTTAAAGAGAGATCAATAACTGATGAGAAAAGACAGTTTGTGAAAAGAATATAAAGGTTATTTTAGATTCCATTTTGCCCAGAATTATGAGACATAGACTAAATCAAGGTCAGTCTTCTTAATTCAGCAGAGATCAGAAAGATATTTACTTCCACTTCTTGGATTCAGTAAATAAAACATTTAAACAACTCTAAGCACAAGAGAAATTCTATTTTTCTAATCACTGATGTCTATGTGCCACACATTACAAATAAAAAGTGTTTAGAAAGGTACACCACCCATAATATTATAAGTTAGGAATTTTAGAACTATTAATAATGACATCCAGGCCTTCAAAAATATTGCTATTTTGAAACCCATATTTTATAATTGTTTCTCATTTAAAATATATAAGCATAAAAGAGATTGGTTCTGAGACTAATTTATTTGGGTATTGTTTTCAGCTGTTACCACTCATGTCAGAAAACAGCCATTCACACAGCAGCTGTCACAAATCAAAATTATTTTCTACTGTGAATAGTCTATAAGTGGGGAAAAAAATTGGAGCCAATCTCAAATAAAGAAAATAATTATTAAAAACACAAGAAAAATAGACTTCTAAAAAGAAACTGATATTAACAGACTGGATCTTTAAAAAAAATAATAAATCAAAAAGACATTATGGAAACTAGTTTCAGTGTCAGGCTTAGGTTTAGGCTCAGGTCACACAGCAACAAAAAGGGTATGCCACAGCACTGCAACTGCTTGAGCTTCATTCAGTGCACAAATAAAAGGTTAGGCCTGTATTTTCTTGACTAAATTTCAGCAATAAGAAGAATGTGCAGGTTCCTAGAAAACCATATTAAGTAGGAAAAACGGAAAATTCCTAAATTCCATCTAGAAATCCATGGTAAAATACTGTCCTGGAGAACATTTTCCAAGACAGCCGGTTCTAGTATTTACTTTAATTTTTTCAGATTTTCAAGATTTGCATGGATTTCTACAGCCAATGTAAAGTTCAAAGGTTGGTTGGTTTTAAATGAAACACTGTATCAATTGTTTTATATAAGGAAACAAACTACTTAAAGATGGACAATTTCTAAGGCTAAAAAGCAATTTAGTGTTTCCACTACAAGAATTTCCTTAGCAACTATCTGCCTACAAAGTCTACAGTGCTGCCAGACAAACTGGAATTGCCTTTTGAGGGTAATATTAATTACATGCAAGAACAGACCTACGATCCAAAGTACATATGTTACCATTCTTGTCAAATTCTAGAGCTACACATTGTTATAAAGACATCGATGCTCTGGACTACACTAAATTCTCTTGCAACAATAAGCAAATCAAAGACAACTGACTTGTACCAAAAAGTAATTTCTGCAAAACCAAAAAACTATGGATTCCATGGCAAACCACCTAGAGATACTCAGCCTAGCATCCTCAGTTGGGAAACTCTAAACTGAAAAAGCCAACAAAAAGAAACTCAGAACAGCACAAGTCCTGAAGGCATCCGCTTCTCATACACTCGCTATCGCATTTCTGTCTTCTCTTATTTTACAGTAAAAATTAAGTCTTCTACTGTCTTTTTCAACATAATACAGAACCACATAATGACCAAATATAATTGTCTTGCACGCTAATTATTAATTGCATACTAAGAGCCTCAGTGCTTCTAAATTTAGTTATTTGAAATTAATAATTTAAAATAACTGCTTCCATTTAAAGATAAAGCTTCCATTTGTATAATTACTCCTCCCTTGAGCTAAGTGCTGTCCTTGCCTGCAAAAGGCTTTGTTTTGTTTTGGGGATTAGGGGTTGGAGTTTTTTTGCCTTTTTGAGACTCTGAAGATTTCATTTTTATTTTGAAAGTCAAAGAAAGATAGGGGTTCAACACTGCCCCAAAAAAACCCCTTTTGTTTTTACTCTATTCCCAGATCTGTAGCTGTCTCTTCAATTCTCCTCCTCCGTTGAACTATTACAAAATTAGTTTCTCTATAAATATAACCTTTCTTCACAAGATCTTTTTCAACTCAATTTTTCTTCTACCTCTTATTTTTGGCACCAACATGAAGGGAGAGAAGTTGCACTAAGTCTTGCAAGGTTGTGAATGGCCATTCATATGTTAAGTACAACAGAATTTTTCAAGCTTTTTATTTTTAAGCATGTCTCAATTGTTCTTTCCTATGATGAAGGTCACTATCCAGGAAGTAAACAAGTCCAAACTCTTCAGTTCTCCAAGTTGCTGTCTAACTACTGAATCTATACAAGTATTTCTGCAAATATTACAAAACATACCTAAGAGTACTAGATTAAGCATTTTTGTATGCGAACTGATCAGTAGCTGAATATCAGAGAGTAACTGGAAACTATATTGACTAAATATTTCTGTTAGTAGGCAAGCGAAATGGATGATAACATTCACTGTTTTCACGTAAAGAGACTTTTACAGTTATTGTGACATTAAGGTCTGAAAACATCATAAGGTGTTTTGCTGACAAGTATGATGTTCTGTATTCCTATTTCAGTTTGCATTGCATAACATAACATACCCAAGAACAATTGCAATATTCCTGATATTAATTTATAAAATAATTGATTTTTACTAATCTATTTTAAAGCACATTTTTATAAGGTTTTTTTGTTAAAAAAAAAAAAAAAAAAAAACAAAAGAAAAAAGAGCATGTTCCTACCCAGTACATTACCAATTCTGTAAGGATGTTAAAATTTTTTGTGACTGAGAACAAACAGCAGTAGTACCATACACTTGAAATTATGTAAGTACGTTAAATGAATTAAATATGCACAAGCTACAGGTAATTTGGCAGTAACATATTTGAGAATTTAGCCTCATTACTACCCCTATTTTTAAACCAATCATGCCATATATCTCAAAGGGGCATTAACACATAAGGCTTCTAATGTTAATTTATACATTGTACTGTAATGTACTGGCTTAACTTATTGGGAAAATTTAGTCTTTTCCTCCAAGCATTTTTAAATAACATGTTTTTGCCCTATTATGAAACAAGTGAAGGATTTAGCAGATGATAGGACTATATTGTAGCTTAGTGACAGCCAAACAGAAATAATTCACAGGTATTAAATTTATATACATTGTATACATAGAATTATAGAATCATAGAATAGTTAGGGTTGGAAAGGAAATTAAGATGATCTAGTTCCAACCCCCCTGCCATAAGCAGAGACACCCCACACTAAACCATGTCAATGGAGGCTTCGTCCAAACTGGCCTTCAACACTGCCAGGAATGGAGCACTCACAAATTCCCTGGGCAACCCATTCCAGTGCCTCATCACCCTCACAGGAAAGAACTCCTTCCTTATATCCAATCTAAACCTCCCCTGTTTAAGTTTTAATCTGTTATCCTTGTCCTATCACTACAGTCCCTAATGAAGAGTCCCTCCCCAGCATCCCTATAGGCCCCCTTCAGATACTGGAAGGCTGCTATGAGGTCTCCATGCAGCCTTCTCTTCTCCAGGCTAAACAGTCCCAACTTCATATCATTGTACATGTATCAGTATGTTTATGCATCAACATGTATCATTATGTATCAACATGTATCATCGTGTTTTGTTCTATCCAAAATACTTTGCGAAGTTGTGGAGATTGAGGGATGTCCCAGAAGACTGGAAAAAGCCATGTATCACCCCCATCTATCAGGGCTCAAAGGAGGATCCAGGAAATTACACATAAATCAGTCTTATTCAGTCCCTGGGAAGATTTGGAGCAAGTCCTCATGGGGGCTATCATAAGTCAAAGGAAGCACATGACTGGGAAAAGCTAGAACAAATTCACCAGAGGCAAATCATGTTTGACAAACCTGATCACCTTCTCTGATAAAGTAACCTACATGGTTGATACAGGGCAAATGATTAAGTCTGGGTAGATGTGTCCAAGGCTTTTGATATGGTTCCCCACAGCTGCCTCTGAAGAAACCGATATGTTATGGTCTAGGCAAGTGGTCTTTGCAGTGCTTGGGAATCTGGCTGACAGTCTGCACTCAGAGAGTGGTGGTGAATATTCCTTTTCCAGCTGGTGACCTGTCACTAGTGAGATACAAGGGATCGGGCCCAATACTCAATTGCTCACAATGCAATTTTGCCCACAATTTTCAAGACCCTTTTTTCAACAATCTATTTACAATGTGATAGCTAAAAAAAGTCATCTTTTTAAGCAAAGGTTTTATTTTTGCCCCAGGATTTTGCAAACAAAAGTTTGACAATGTCTCCTTGGAGAATCCATTTTACAGAATCATAGAATAGTTAGGGTTGGAAAGGACCTTAGGATCATTTAGTTCCAACTCCCATGAAATGTAGGGAAAAAAAAAAAAAAAAAAAAAAAAAAAAAAAAAAAAAAAAAAAATTTTAAAGAAACAAAAAAAAAAAAAAAAAAAAAAATCACCTCTGGCAATGTACTGACCATTAGGTAAGGACAAATAGGTACTAAGGTGAAACTTCAATATTACGTTTTAACTCAGTTTCATCAGAACTCATCCATACTAACAGAAGCTAAATGCATGTAAAATAAAGGGAAGAGTGAAGCTAGTCTAGGAAGTGATCAGCATTTCCCATTGCTGGCTCTAACAACTTTTACATTTTTTAGACTACATTCCTAGGCAAATAACTTTCTGTACACATGCTATTAGGAGTAATCTGCATGCTTAAAATGAGACTTTGGGGGTTGTCTCCAGAGGCTGAAACCAAAATACTAGTGATAATTAGAATGTTACTAATACGATTGATACTACGAGGCTGCAGATATCCTTTACAGATTTTTTTTTTCCAGTGGTCATGACTTGAAACACATAAAGAAGAGGCACAGAAAAAGATACCTAATTTTTAAAAGCATAATTGAAATTCCCAATATATTATGATTTTATGATTTTTTTAATGTTAAGTCACTCTTCTGACCACTGTCGGGATGACTTTCATTGCTTAGGGAAAAAAAAAA
>NDXB01009570.1:80717-95221 GCA_002631895.1 Agapornis roseicollis
AAAAAAAAAAAAAAAAAAAAAAAAGTAAAAATACAACAAGACATATTTCAGAGATATCAGATTAAAAAAAATATCTCCCAATGTATTTAAGTGAACACTTTAAATTTAGCAGCCATTAAAGTTAGGTATCATCACCTCATGCTGGCTTTTTCTGAGCTATAAAATCTGTAATTGCTTAAACGAAAAGCCTAGCAGAAGCTGCCAGATTGGCACTAATGAGAACAAAAAAAGGTAGTAAGATAAACTTATATAAATGAGCTTTAGGACACAAAACATGTTTTCACCTTTTTTCTTTTGTCCTTTTAGAAAGCGGTTTTATTGAATATCCTTCCGGTTCATAGCTTCAGCACAGCTCAAGCAAATATTAGAACAGCTGAAAAGCAAGGTCTTTATTCTAACAGGACTAAGAGTGCGAAAAAATATTCCTTTTCCTGTGTTTCATTATAACACTGAATTATTTCAACAGAACAGCACTTGAAAAACACAAGCTTTCTTCAAATTTACTGGCATTTGAAAACCTTACCGTTTCTGCTGCTGAGCTGAATATTAATGCAAGCTAACTGTTTAAGTACTTTCTAGAAATTTTAGATCACATCACTGGTTATTATTTTTAATATTAAGAAGTTTTCCAGCAAAGTTTGTAACAATAAATGGCACCTAATTGCAAAGTACTTTTTAAAAGTCAGGCATATGCTTATGCAATTAAAAATGCATGTAAATAAACTGAATAATCTTAAGCATACCTTCAATTTAATCTTTCAATTTTTCCATTTAGAAAATATTTACCTCCTGAGCAAAATGCTAAAAAACCTATTGAGAAACTGCTAGCTAGGATCTACAGTGTTATTAAAAAAACCCCAAGTATGTTTTCATCCAGATAAAAGATACCACAACACTCCCAAACTCCTAAGAAAACTTCCCCATACATCCCCAGCCCAAGATTATCAGACCCTCTCAATTATTTGCTTGGCATTTGTTATCTGCGTGAACAGTGTTAGTCTTACCTATAAAATTGAAATTGTTCCATTTTCACAATGAGTGATTAAAACCTTAAAGTACATATTAAATAGTGCTTCCATTTAGTACAGACCTGGAATAACACACACCAATGTTTAAGGTACATCTTTCACACAAGCATACATCTCCATCACTTATACTGAGCAATAATCATTGCTTATGAGACAAATTCTTTTTCAAATTTATGAATCTGGTTTCAGTTTCTACCTTTGATATTTACAAACTCCAACACTATATTTCACTCTGTGCACTGTTTAAAAATTAATGCACTTTTAGTCATATTTTCTACATTTTAACACCTACTTTAATTTCAATGTTGGGAACTTATGTTCTTAGACAATGGCAAAAATATTGTCTTTTACTCTTCCTCCGTAAGCAGGAACACACTTCTATCAAATGTAGCTATTTTCAGCCACCTGAAGGGAATCATAGTGTTACAAATGTTTAGTTCTTTCTTCGACAAAACCTTGTTCTACAAAGTAGGAATGGGAACAATAGGGTGAAGAAGCACTGTATTTTACCACTCGCAAACTCTCAACTAGTTCTGACAAAGCATTTGCAGTGCATTGCAAAGTATGTGGCCAAGAGCACTGTAAAAAGTTTTATATGTGAAAGGGCTGTATTTTGGAGTAAAGAAGAAAAAAAAGGGCATATAAACACATATCCATATGATTTCTCCAACTGTTCCACAAAAAAAGCAATTGCATACCTGTTCTACTTCATTATTTGTATTTTCTCACCAATTAGAATTGTAGAAATCAGATTTTTTTTTTCCCTCTTTTGAGGCTCTGAAGATTTAATTTTTGTTTTGAGAGTCAGAGGAACGCATAGCTTCAACAGTGCCACAAAAAGCCTTTTGTTTTACTCTATTCTATTCCCAGTTCTCCAGCTATGCCTCAAATTCTGTCCTCCATTGAACTATTATAAAATTAGTTTCTCTTTAAATGCAAACCTTCTTCATAAGATCTTTTCCAACTGTTCTTCTTGTACCTCTTATATTTACCTGCATCAGTTCTCTAATCAGTCCTTCCATTGTTGGTCGTTTCTTACAACTTTCATTAATCACCTTTTGAATAAGAAAAAAAAGCTTTGCTTTGCAAACAACTCTCTCATTCATCTGCATTAAGCTTTATTTTCAGTAGTAAGATTCTAAGGATTTACCTAAAGACTTGCAGCAACAAGACATTCCAGTACCTGCACAGTTTTTGAATAACTGCAAAATTAAGATGTATAAAATGAAATTTACTAAAGAAATAAGGAAGTATTTCCCTTTACAGCACACTCTAATTCCAAGCAATAAATTACAACACTTTTTAACAAGCTGAAGAAAATCCACAACCACTTTCATTTTCAAATACTGAAACTCAGAGTCCTTTAGAAGACTTTTCCAAACTAACTGCAATGTTTCTATTATGTATATTTTTCCTAGTAAGTACTGATCTTTCACATTTAGAGACTTGCATGCTTTTTTAGTCTGTGTGTTTTTATTTAAAAGTTACCTTTGGTCCATCTTTATAACTCTCACTACTTAATTTCTTCATGACATAGTGAACACCACTGAAGTATTTATTTTATGTTCATGCTTCATAAAAAATATTTCTAAGTTTTCATTTGTTTCATTATAATTATTCTTATAAAAAAGGCCAATAAATACTATTTTTCATCTGGCTTAGTAAAGGTCTTCAACACTGCTGATAAAATGAAATTCCAGGTTTATTAAGTCCCCCCACCAAGTATCTTCTCCTTTCCAGAAGGAGTAGTTTGCCCTAGAGAAGTTTGTTATAATATTTAAACAGATTTTTTTAACAAGGGACTATATTATCTGTAGTATTAAACTATATAATCATTGTAACCCTAACTATTCTATAATTCTATGAATGTCACTTTTTTTTGACAGGTATTTTCTGCATAAATGCAGAAATCTACTAAGAACTTGTTTTTAGGGACTAAGAAGTAATAGTGACTTAGTTGAAATCTTGAATGCATTCAAATGTGCAAGTCCAAGTGTATTTTATTAAAACAAAAATCTAGTAAAGCCCTCACAAACTAGAAGAAAGATCAGTGAAGGAGGTATTACAATACTGGAGGAATCAAAAAAACTGTCTTTTGTCTTGGGTGCCATGGTTTAGTGTGAGGTGTCCCTGTTTATGGCAGGGGGGTTGGAACTAGATGATCTTATGGTCCTTTCCAACCCTAACTATTCTGATTCTATGATTCTAAAGCATTACTTCCTGTCTACAGCCACTTATCGTAGGCTGTCAAAATTCTGGTTTTGGATAAGGAGGCGGTTGTATTTTTGAAAGTAAAATAGCAGTGATTTTATCTTAATGCCTTCTGACCATATATGTGAATTTTAAAAAAGAAAGGACTGAGAATTAAAAAAAGGAACCCAAATTAGAAGAAAAAAAAAAAAAAGAAAGAAAAAGAAAATTTCTCTCAAATTAGACTTGATCTTCAATCTTCAGAGTCTTTTGCAACCTAAATGGTTCTATAATCTAGAAATGGTAACTCCAATTCTACCATACAGTTGGTGGCACACTAATTCATTTCCAAGCACTTTGAAAACCACAGAGCTAAACAAAACTAACAGTATGTACAACATTCTAGTCTTTAAAATTTATGGATATTGATCTTAATGGTCAATGTACTACCTAAACCTCTCATTTACTTTACCTTAAACAATCTATTAAGGCCTAGTAATTTTTTTCAAAACCATCAGTATCATAAATTAACATTTTGCTTAATAGGTGAACATGAACTTGTGACCAAAACATTTGGACAGGAAACTGAGAGTTCAGTTGGGAGTTTGGAGTGCAGCACAGGCTTAGACCAAAACCTAAAATATAACCTAATGTTTCCCTAATGTAATAAATAGCATTTGGTATATGTGGTTTGAAAGTATCTTTTCAGCTTTATTCTAATCCAGGAAGGTTTGATTAAACTCGATGTTTACATTACTTAGCTCTCCACTCTAGAGCTCAGCATGGAAGTAAAAACGTACAGGGATCCTTAGGATACATGCTGCTTCATAAACTATATTTAATGAATTCTTTAACTGTAGAGAGAATGTTAATGTGGTGATCCTTGAACTACAACAACACTGCTTAAATGTAATTGTAAATAGTGTAGCTTTCAGTTCAGAAAAGATCTACTTTATTCTGGCTGCAGCAATCCCAAAAGAATTTTGTCCTTTGTTATTACAGAAGCAACATAGCAGATGACTTCACATATGAATCCTAAGAACATAAAAGAATTTTTTTTTTTTTTAATTTTGTGTTGTTTCCAAGCATATTGACTATTTCAATTTCCTTTCTCTTGTTATTAAACTTATCCTAAGCAGGAAAGATCCCAATTTATACTGACAAGTACCTTTTTCTCCTTTCCCTCTGGCACCCATGGTGAAAGATAAAGTTAGTATTTCAAAATGGACAAGAAATTCCATTTCGGAGGAACACTCAGCTAGTACTGCCTAGGCATGGAAAAATACTCCTTTTGACAAGAGAAAAATTTTAAACAAAACAAAAGAAAGATTTAGCAAAATACAAATCTACAAGTGATCACAAATTTAAGAAAACACTGTGAGCATAAAGTATGCATAAACATATACAATGAATACACATAGAACATACATGCATACAAGATCTTAAGCAGTATTCCACTATTCCTGGAAGAAATTTCTTTGTAAACTTTCTGGTCACTTTTAAATTCTCTTTTTTTTTTTCCTTAGTCTTCCAGCTTATGATCCCAACTATCTTCACAAAAGCTATGAAATCGCTTGTCATTTTCTCTGAAGGACTGGTTAAAAGCTGTCACAAATTTAATGCAGAAAGTTCTCCAAACATTATTTGCAAAGCTCAATTATATGTTTGTAAAGCAATGCCTTTACTTTATGTACTTAAAAGTTCAAATATAAAACACAAAAAAAAATTATCATCAGATTTCCTGAACCTTAGAAGAAAAATTTTTACAGTTTTGATTTAGAAACTCTAAGCACTGAAACCACAACACAATATTCAAAGGTTTGATTGAAATCATAAGTAGCAAATCTCTTATATTTGAAACCAACCACTAAAATCAAGATTTCAGATGACAACACCTAAGCAAAATTGTCATAACAAGAAATGACACAGCTTTTCCATAGGAAAAATAATTAATTTCACCAGGACGATTAAGTTAATTTCTAAATGGAAGCAGGGCATTCAGGAATTCCTAGTTGTTCTGGAAAACAGGAATTGAGAATTGGCATATTTTGCACTACTTAGGAAATCTTATCATGCTTATTAGTTATGTTCCCACTCCTTTACTATGATTTCATGAGACCAAAACCTACTATTTCTTCAAAAAGCCTGCATACTGCAAACTGTTTATGTTCTACAATCACTTCGCCAAATGCTGTAAAGGGTACTCAACATGAGGATGAAGTGGACCATGTTGTTGCAGAACGGCCTGTTATTGTAAAACCATGAAAACCACAAATGTAAATAAATAAAAAGCCTTTGTAATTTACTAAAAGAGTATCATTGTTATCATTACCTGTTGCACTGGTTGGATCAATGCTAGTCACAGCTGGGGACAAAAACCTGCTAGAAAGTAATTTATAATTTGATAGATGAACCAGTCGGTGGAAAAAGAACTGGCTGGATGGCAGCACACAAAGAGTTGTGATCAATGGCTTAGTGTCCAGTTGGAAAACAGTAACAAGTGGTATCCGTCAGGGACTGGTGTTAGGATTGGTCATATTCAACATCTTTGTCAGCGACATGGACACTGGGATTGAGTGCACCCTCAGTAAGTTTCCTGATGACACCAAGTTGTGTGGTTCGGCTACTAATGTTAGAGAATGCCATCCAGAGGGACCTTGACACGCTTGTGAGGTGGGCTGATGCCAACCTCATGAAGTTTAACCATGCCAAGTGCAAGGTCCTACACCTGGGTCAGAGCAATCCCAGGCACAGCTACAGGTTGGGCAAAGAAGAGATTCAGAGCAGCCCTGCAGAGAAGGACTTGGGGGTGGTGGTTAATGAGAAAATGAACATGAGCCAGNAGCTACAGGATGGGCAAAGAAGAGATTCAGAGCAGCCCTGCAGAGAAGGACTTGGGGGTGGTGGTTAATGAGAAAATGAACATGAGCCAGCTTCAGTGCATGCTCATAGCCCAGAAAGCCAATCGTATCCTGGACTGCATCAAAAGGAGCATGACCAGCAGGTCAAAGGAGGGGATCCTGCCCCTCTACTCTGCACTCGTGAGACCCCACCTGGACTATTGTGTGCAGTTCTGGTGTCCTCAACATAAAAAGGACATGGAAGTGTTGGAACAAGTCCAGAGGAGGGCCACGAGGATGATTAAGGAGCTGAGCACCTCCCATATGAAGACAGGCTGAGAAAGTTGGGGCTGTTCAGCCTGGAGAAGAGGAGGCTGCATGGAGACATCATAGCAGCCTTTCAGTATCTGAAGGCGGCTTATAAGGATGATGGGGAGGGATTCTTCATTAGGGCTATAGTGATAAGACAAAGGGTAATGGGTTCAAACTTAAACAGGGGAAGTTTAAATTGGATATAAGGAAGAAATTCTTTCCTGTTAGGGTGGTGAGGTACTGGAATGGGTTGCCCAAGGAGGTTGTGAGTGCTCCATCCCTGGTAGTGNGGGTTCAAACTTAAACAGGGGAAGTTTAAATTGGATATAAGGAAGAAATTCTTTCCTGTGAGGGTGGTGATGTCCTGGAATGGGTTGCCCAAGGTGAATATTCCATCCCTGGCAGTGTTCAAGGCCACGTTGGATGAAGCTTTGGGTGGTATGGTTTAGTGTGGGGTGTCCCTGCCCGTGGCAGAGGGGTTGTAAATAGATGATCTTAAGATCCTTTCCAACCTTAAGTATTCTATGATTGTATAAGAGAATCAATGCAGCCAAAATAAAACTAAGTTACTGGAAACAATGGAACAAACAGTTTTGTGTAGCAGGAGATCAGAAACTATACCAGATTGAAAAAGAAAATGTCTATATAGAAATGAACTCAGGTCACTTCTAATTTCTACTCCTTCAACAGTATCACCAATACTAAATATATTAGTTTTCAAGAAATCAGTCCCAGATGAGCCACTATTTCCATTTCAGTGCAGCTAGAATTTCCTTTGGGAAGTCTTTCTCTAAGGAACTGGGCTAAGAGTTCTGCGCTATCATTTTGTAAAATATGTTATTTCATTGTCTACTAGTAACTATTTTAATTTCTAATTAATTCTTAATAGTTCCAAATAATGAAAATGTATTTGGATTTTTCACTTATTTGGAGGCAAGGGAAGTACCCTAGCTTTGGTTCTCTCACTCTTTTCAGCAGTCCTGAAGAGATATGCTATACCTCTGTTGCAACGATCACAGTCAGCTCTCCCCTTGTGATCCATGCAAACATAATTCCCTTCACGTTCCGCTGCCTTCTCCAAGATTACAGCTCAATTTTCTTTGCCATCTCCAACTACCAATTGCCACATAAATCCTGTTTAAAATTGGCTTACAATAATTTTAGTGGCAGTTTACAATTTCAGACTGAAAGGTAAACACACACATAGATGACTAAACACCCACAACAGAACTTTTGTTGGAATGCAAGTAATGCCAATTCAAAAAAGCACTGAGATACACTCTCATAAGAAGAGGAAAAAAAATAATAAAAAAAAAAGCAAGCATGTATAAAAGGGTTTCATTTTACTTATGTTTCCTTTTTCTTCAGTCTAACCACAGTATAGAAATCCAATAACACAGCAGAAGAGATTTTGGTTTTTGAGAAGTTAAAGAAGCAGCAAGCTGTTACAGATATCCATTTCTTCATTTGTACCCTGTTAATAGGTAGTAATCTCAGACAGCATGAATCTATCATCACATTGTGACTAGACTATAGATATTCTAAAATAGCTGCCAGCATACTCTCTGCCACCAAATAGCTCAGCTAAAAACAAAAAAAAAAAAAATTTTAGCCTTGTTTCTTCGGTAAGGTTATATTTTGGGATACTATGCTAGGCTTCTTTTTACACATGAACTGACTAAAAAAAACCTTATGGACACACTGTAGTAATGTGCTGTAATACAGTCAGCTATTCACCTTACACCCATCACTAAATATACATCTTAAAATGAGTTAATCTCATTGATCTTTTTCAGTTCCATTTTTTCCACACAGAAGAGATATGCTATGCATCTTCAAGATGTGTTGTTCTGCAGAGAAAACAGTATCTTATTTTCGTGGTATATCACCATCACACAGAAAAAGACCTTCCACTTCCATTCTATCTAAATGAAATGTGTCTTTTATCCAATATAAAGTATTATTACATCCATTGATAGTCATGTCAGATGATCAAAAAAAAGCCAAAAAACTTTCAGATAAAAGAGGTTTCATACCACCTGCCAGCATATCAGTTCAAAAAACGATGTCTTCACAAAACATCAGACCTACTGTATTTTATATGCCACCTATTCAGAGATCAGCTTTCTTTTAGTATCTCTGAAGTCACATATGAAGATTTATTTCACTGTCTTTACTGCTGGTAAAGAGCACTAACCATACTATAAAGTCTGCTTTGCATTTGCAGTGTGAAATACTGCATGTGATACCACCAACGTGCCTCTCTGAAAGTGACTTGGGTTTTTTTCACTACTGCTTTTGGTTGTGCTCAATCAGGATCACTTCTAATTTTTGTATTCTAACACCATTTCTCTGTATTCCCAATTATTCATATATTCAGTGATAATATGCTAAGTACTGGAGACAAGCTTCCCAAATAACCCAGACCTGTCATCTAAAATGAGGAAGCAAGTACCTGTATTCCATAAAGTGAAGTCCATGCAGCACCTTCGAATATGGCATTTTAAATGACAAATGTGTAAGGTTTAATGACCAATTATTCACTTCTGTTCATATACATATACATACACATAAAACCATGCATATATCTTTTGGTTCACTATATGTGTTTTTCCCAGTAGCATGCCCTAAACGGGACCTACATAAAATGTCTATGCAAATGACACACAAAATAGTCCCTATGATATAGTAATGTCTTCTGAGGCCAAAAGCATATGGGAGAACATACTTAAAATGCAGACATACTCACAGATAAAGTAATATACTTTAAGTATTTAAGATCTTAGTGGATAAGAAATAGTCCCTTTACCACATTCAAAGTTACAAAAGTAAACTTAGAAAAATTAGAATCATCAGACAGGGAAAGGAAAGAGTGCTAGGAACATATTCATTTTGACCTCATTCACTAATTGATGCATGTTGGTTTACATCTGGAGCTTGATACCACATGACTAAAGCTGCAGCAGTAGTACCACTTGTGTTAGTCTTTGTCTCCTGACCATTTGCCAAATTGTAACTGAGTTCTGATCTATTTTCATAGAAATATATACTGTCAAGACTAAGTATTCTTTGGCTTCCTTTTCAGATTCCTATTCAGTTTAGGTTTTACCTGTTGCTTCTCTGCTTTTCAACTTAGCATAAAGGAAAAAACATGTGATTTATAGAAAATATTTAGGTACAGCTTTGGTTTCAGATAATTAAAATTTATTTTGAGAGTTCTAAGTATTACCTGAACACTGTTACCTATTCTACTGTCATAGCACTTAGAAATCCTAGTCAGAGTACAAGGGTTAGCTGCAGTAGGTGCAGGAGAAGCAAAGCAAACACAGGCAAAAATGCAGTTTCTCTGTGCAAGCATAAACCATCAAAGACTTAAGGCAGAATCTTGGGGAAATGATCTCTCAATAAGTATTTATATGCCTTTATACAGATACCATATATGAAAGTTTATAATCATGAAAGTCAATAAACTTCCACCATTGTGAAGAATAAACATATTCTGAATTCTTCATTAGTCACTCTTCTTGACAGGTATTTCATGGCTGTTTTCATTTGGCATTCTTACTTCCCATTCTGAACTGATCTGGAGTGAAATATATTACAGTAGGTTTTGGTGAAAACCAGACCTATGTTTTTTTATTTCAATCAGAAAAGACTGAGTCCCAGCTGTTGGGTAAATTATATTCAAAATTATCTTCCATTATGTTCTGGGCCAAATTTCATCTCTAATGTAAGCAGGCAACACTCAAACGCTTCCACTGCACTTGTAACTCATCAAAATGTAAGATGAAATATGACCTTCAGAGTTCACTTCCAAGCACATGAACAGTTCCTATTCCAAATGCAAATACTGAAAAAAAAAACAAAACCCAAAACAAAGCCCAAACAAACAAACAAAAAACAAAAAAGAAAAAATTATAATTTACCATGGAGCCCTAAGGGGACAGAAATAGCTTTCTTAGCACATTCTGCTATCTTTTTGCAGGCACAGGAAATCCACTTTCTGGATAGAAATCAGTCTCTTCAAAGAATAATCCCCAAAAATCCCCAATAAATAAAACTTATAAAGTCTTCCAATGTCTCTTGTAACTCTTATATATTTGATATAAGTTCTGAATGGTTACATACAGAGAGTTGGTAGGACAAGCTCCTGTTTCAGAGAGGGAAACTGGCATTTTATACAGTTCAAGGTAACAAGACTATTCCCTTCATTTTGTAAAAAAGAGTATTTTGGATTGTACATATTCCCCTAAGGGAAATAAGTATTATTACCTTACCTGCCACCCCAACTCTTATACCATACTATCTTGCTACCATACATACCTACCATACATATCCTGCTACCAGAATTTGCTCTCATGAATAAGAATGTGAGTTAAAGAAACCCCTAATTTTCCTGAAAATAAACTGCAGAGCAGGGGTGGGGACACCTCAGCTGCTAGCTTATTAGCATCCTTTGAGATCAAGCAGCTGGAAGAAAACTTAAATCACTTGAAGCAATTGTCCCTTTTTTTTTCCACTGTTATCATTGTGAGATAGCAACCTCTTATTTGCCAAAACACATTTATCCTCTCATAAATACCTGTTTGTACAAGGTTTTCTTCAAAATTATGTTTGTGGTACTCCATAAATAAAGACCAAGTCCCTGGGTTTTCTTGAAAAAAAGGAATACAAAACCTCCTTTTCTTCGATGCATTTACTGGATCATAAGTGATAAATGAAGGGGTTTGGCTTTTTTTTTTTTTCAGGTTTTGTTGATTTGTTTGGGTTTTTTTCTTTTCACTTGCTATAAATTCATAGCTTACATCACACTTTACAGAGCCAGGTTTTCTTTCCTATGCTTTGTTCAGAATAAACAGACCAAAGAGCAATGAATAATGCCATACAAAAGCATCAGAACAAAACTTCCAAGGATAGAATCAAAAGCATCAGAACCAGACAAAATAAGAAGTAAAGCACAGAGGATGATCACTAAGGTGGTAAGACCCTTTAAAGTCTTTTATGAATAAAACAAAACAAAACAAACAAAACCAACAGAAACACACACAAAAAAGCAAAACCAGTGGTTCTGGTCAATGCTACATACAGCAATGGTTCATTAATTCATCAAGTGGTGGATTTTTGAGGACAAAAGCTGAAAAGGGGAATGGTTGATAGTGAAAAGAAGGCTGAATCTAAAGATAAACTCTAATGTGTTTTTTAAAGTAAGAGTCCTCTAACTACTGCATAAATAGAGTATTTCAGTTGGAAGGGATGTAGAGCAATCACCTAATCCAATTGCTTGACCATTTCAGAGCTATCCAAAAGTTAAAACATGTTATGGTACTGCCGAATACCTCTGACACACTGATAGGCTTCAAGCATCAACCTGGAATCCCACTCCAGTCTGTGACCATCTTCTCTGTAAACAAATGTTTCCTAATGTCAAGTCTGAACCCCTCCTGAAACTAATCAGAAACTTCAGACTTTCTCACATTATGTAAATATCCCATCTATTTTATTAAGCAAAAATCTCTATTGGGAGAATATTTGATATTAATTATGTGACAATTGTTTCCCACTCTACTTGACCATAAACTGCATTTGAATAATTAATTTTCTATCAAAGTTGCCACTCCTTGCAACACAGTTAAAGACAAATTATGATTTACTTGTGTTCTGAACTCTGCAACTGGGATAGAGGGACATTCTAATACTCCTGAACGATCTACCATTTGAGAGCCTGGAGGTTTAATCTACCAACTGAAACATTAAAAAAGCTAGAATGGTCACATAAAGATTACTTCAACTTTGCTAACTGCACAAAATAAAAAAAAAAAAAAATATTATAAAACCTAAATAAACCCACCATCACCATAGCTACTTTTTCTGTATCCCAGCTTAATATCTGTGATGCTTATTTTATTTGAAAATTCTTGAACTAAATGACATAAACAATCCTTTTCTCGTATCCTGACTATCAGTCCCAATATCCAGTGGACTATAGAGAGACAAGCTAGCTGAAAACATCAAAGAGATTTTCATGCCTTTATAATCCTAAGACCATACTTCCAGCTTTCTTTGAACCCCATCTGTGTCCCGTGGAGGTAGGACTTAACACAGGGAACGGGACTAGATGTTGCAAGCTATTTTTCTGGTCTCTGTAGCTGCAGTTTAATGGACAAAAGTAGTTCCTTCTGTTGCAAGCTATTTTTCTGGTCTCTGAAGCTGCAGTTTACTGGACAGAAGTAGTTCCTTCTAAAAGTGGTTTCTTGTCACCTTACAGATGCATTTTGTCCAAAACTGAGTAAACCTTAATTCATGATCTTCCATAAATACTCATGTAACAGACTAGTTGTATACTAGAATCAACACATGTTCCATAAGGGATGAAATCACAACTATGTAAAAACACTGACCACCTGTCAAAGGAGGTTCTTCAGGGGTTAAGTGCTCCATAGTAGTCATACATGCCCTTAAGAAGTCTTGCTACAAAATAGGTAGAATCAGTTTCTATTGAGATATTCAACTTATTGAGGCTTCAACTTATCATTTAGCCACAGTTGAACTCACATTTGTGTCAAATATAAGTGTCTCTTGAAAAGAGATGGAAAAGCAATGCTCTGAATTGTATTTAGCAGTTCATATTATGGAACATCAATAAAGTACATGGTTTTCACCTATTGACATTTTTTTCAACATAAAACTAAAAAAATGGCCAGTGATGTTAAGACCTGACACTGATGACACTGGGGACTTTCAGACAGATGACAAAACAGACAACATGAAAACACTCTGAGACCTGCGGAAGTGCTGTTACTAAATGAAAACAATGCTCTGCCTTTCTGCAACTGAAAAGAACAGAAAGAGGAATGATAGCACAAGCAGGAAGCATGAAGAGACCATGTCTGCCACCCCAAAAAATCATCTACTACCAGCCTACATTACAGAAATTGCAAAAGTAGGAAAAGCAAGTAAATATCAGTTGCTTTATTTTTAGATCTCATATTGGCAAACATAGACTGCAGACAGAGCAGCATTACAAATGGTAAAATACAATATCTGAACTACTGGGATTCCTAACATGTTACCAAATTAAAACAAAACAAAACAAACAAGCAAACAAAAAAACCCTAAACCAAACCAAACCGAAAAATAAAAAAACCCAAAAAAACAAACACAAAACCAAACCAAACAAAAAATATTAAACCAAAACCATGCAAATAGCAGTCACTCTTAGTACTTTGATTTATACAGGGCACTTACTACATCTAAGATAACAATTTAATATTTTATTGCCTTTATTTTCTCCCCAGAATCCCTACAATGACATCTCATACTTCTTCAGGGTATCTACCTCTATTTGCCTGGTGCAGTCCTATAGAACAGCCATAGCTGGTCAATAAATTTAACTGTTGTCCTTGGCATGGAGATATCACCATGAAATGTGTTGCTGGGAAAATATGCTGAAGACATTGAGAGTATTAGAAGGTGCCACAGACATGGAACTGTTGGAACAAGTCCAGAGGAGGGCCACGAGGATGATCAGAGGACTGGAGCATTTCCCATATGAAGACAGACTGAGAAAGTTGGGGCTGCTCAGCCTGGGGAAGAGAAGGCTGTGTGGAGACCTCATAGCAGCCTTCCAGTATCTGAAGAGGGCCTATGTAGGTGCTGGGGAGGGACTCTTCATTAGGGACTGTAGTGACAGGACAAGGGGTAATGGGTTCAAACTTAAACAGGAGAGGTTTAGATTGGATATAAGGAAGAAATTCTTTCCTGTTAGGGTGGTGAGATGCTGGAATGGGTTGGCCAGGGAGATTGCGAGTGCTCCATCCCTGGCAGTGTTCAAGTCCAGGTTGGATGAAGGCTTGGGTGACATGGTTTAGTGTGAGGTGTCCCTGCTTATGGCAGGGGGGTTGGAACTAGATGATCTTAAGGTCCTTTCAAACCCTAACTGTTCTATGACTATGATTCTATTGTGCTTCCAATATGCATAAGAGCACACTGTAATGGACACAAAAGACTTTATTAAATAACAGGCCCATTTAAAGTGCAGGTTAAAGGTCTCCAAAACCTTGCATTACACGCATATGTTCAACATTGATATGATATATTTGTTTTGGGGTTTGTTTTTTTTTTTTTTTTTATTTTT
>NDXB01009570.1:109894-126587 GCA_002631895.1 Agapornis roseicollis
AAAAAAAAAAAAAAAAAAAAAAAAAAAAAAAAAAAAAAAAAAAAAAAAAAAAAAAAAAACAGAAAAGAAAAAAAAAAAAAAACAAAAAAATACCTAAACCAACAAAATAGTTCTTCATGCAAGAGAGGGAATTAATATCAGCAATTCGTAATGTGTGTTACCTTAGAAAATGAAAGCATAATGTTCATTACAAAACAGAATTCTGAATAAATTACACCATTATTCCTATTCTATTAATTGTCTAAGATGAAGTATTCAAGAATTATTGAGACACTACACTCAGGAAATAACTTTTTTTTTTTTTCCCCAACCTAAAAGAGCACAAGCAAGATGGGTATTTTGAGACCTGATGCAAATTAGGCCAAGTTAGAGTGGTATAAAATTGGATTTAAATGATTATATTACTAGTTAGATTATATTTGTGTTTGATATCCAAATGATTTATTATGCATCTTTAAAAATACACAAATAACAATTAAGTAGAAATACTGCCCATACACCAAAAATCACTGACTTAAAATTTGTATTTTCTTTTGCAATTGCAATTAAAGCTTGACTGCTTTTACCTTTCAAGTTTGCTAAAGACATGCACTGTTTTTTCTAACAGGGTCTATGGGATTTTGATATATAGTTATTAAACTGGTATTCCAGTAATCCATTTGAATCGTCACAAGTTGAACTATCCTGGGCTATGGATTTAGCAATGAACTGCATTACTCTCACCTTTCCAATGACGTTTCCAACCACTAAATGATTAATTTATACCCAAGTACAACAGATTCCCCCAGAAAGAAAAAGAGGAAGACAGAGCAGCTAATAAAAAAGCACAATGAAGCAGTAAAAAATCTACAGTACCTGGCTGTTGTGCATGAAAGGACAGCAATATTTTTCATCTTGTAAAAAGGTATGTCAGATAACTTTCATAGGCTTCTCTGCCAAAGGTACACTGAAGGAGAAGACAGATATGGAAAAGATAATGAGCTATCATAACTGGGTGAATTTTAGCCTGAGAAATGTCACAATAACAAGTCACAAATAGATTAAAATTAGTAGGGGCTCCTGGAATTCATCTAGGCTGCTTAAAGGAGGATTACCTTCCAACCTGGACCAGGCTCTTCAGAGCTATGTCTGGGCCAGTCCTGTCAGTGTCTGGGTAGCTTGTTCCAATCACTAACACTCTCATCTTGTAGAATCTTATCCATCTTGTCCAATTAAGGTTTTCCCTGTGGCTTTTTTCACCTGCCATTTCATTGTGCATCTTTACGGAAAGCATGGCTGTCTTCTCTCTAAATGCCTTTAAATGGAAAGACATTGACTAGATGCCTAGCCTTCCTTTTCCCAGTATGAACAAAACCCTGACACCTTGACCTCTCTTCTTCCAGTATGCACCCCTACCCTTAATCATCTTGGCAGTTCTTCAAAGGCTTCTCTAACATGTCAGAATCTTTTCTGCACTAACAAGTCCAGAAACAGGTCTTGGTGCATAACAATTGAAATAGCAGGAAACCCTTTTGGTAAAGATGCTCAGCCACACAACGGACCATAGTAGCAATACTGCAGCCAGGGGGATAGAAGGATTTGATTTTTCCCCTCTCCTTAGCACTTGTGAGACCACACCTTGAGTACTGGGTGCAGCAGTAGACTCCCCAGTGTAAGGACAACATTGACATACTTGGGCAAGTACAGTATGGTGAGATGCATGATTGTTGAGGAAAGAATGAGAACTATTTTCCATGCCCTTACAAACAGAAGACTAAGAAAGACCATACTGCCCTCTTTAATGGGAGGAAATTGAGAAGATGCATCCAGAGTTTTCAAAGAGGTTCACAGAGCTAGGTCAAGGAACTACAGCTATAAAATGCTGTCCTGGGTTTAGCAGTAGCAGTCAATTTTTCTCCTTCTAAGCAGCTGGTGCAGCACTGTGTTTTGACTTTCGGCCCAGGAACATAGCTGATAACACCAGTGGTTTTAGTTGTTGATAAGTAATGTTTATGCTGACCAAGGACTGTCTGAGTCTCGTGGTCTGCAAGGGAGGAGGGAAGGCCAGGGGGAAGCAGCCAAAGAGGGATTCCATACCACTAGCACATCATGCCCTGGAAGGGCACACACTCTCCGGTCAGGCTCGTTTTCGGCAGGTGGTATCGAACTCTCTTCCCTTGTTATTTCCCTTATCATTATTATTACTGGTGGCAGCAGAAGTGATTTGTGTTACACCTTAGTTACTGGACTTGTTCTGATCCCAACCCCGTGGGAATTACATTCTTTCGATTCTCCTCCCCATCCCTCCAGAAGCTGGGGGAGGGGAAGGGGGGGGAGGGAGGGGAGAAAAGGAAGAGGAGTGGGGGGAGTAGAAACTGGGTTTAAACCACGACAAACACAACACAGGAATGTCTAAGTAGTTATAAGGAAAAAAATATATATACCATGAGAGTGGTGAAATACTGGAAGACTGCAGAATTTCAACACTTAGAAATATTTGAAACTTGGTGCAGCAAAACTTGCAGAGTCTAATCTCATTGAACCTGCTGTGAGCAAAATGTTGGACAAAAGGAACACTCTCCCGCCCTAAATAAGTCAATATTTCAATGTGTGATGCAAATTATAGGAAAAGCTCGTACAAACATAAGCTAGCAACATTTCTCACAGGCCTGAATATGTATCGAAGTAAATTTCAAAACAAAGGTCAAAAAATACTAGGTAGTTCACTGACTGTTTCTTTGCCAATGCCAGGTTACTATGCCAGGCAAACGACTCATCTGTGATGGAAATATGTATGCCATGTCACCTACTCCAAGCACTGAAAATGCTCACATCTTTTCATTAGCCTACTTTCAGATATTAATTCAAAACATTCCATTAAAAAAATAAAAACCCACATACTAAAAAATGATAAATGTAAATTCAATTTCTTGGAAGAACTGGTTACCTTAGTTACCAGACTGTTTAAAACAGTTTCTGTGCTGCAGCAAGTATCGAATTTTGTGTTACTATACTGTTTTTCACTTCTGCTATGCAGCGGAAGAAACAAAACTGAAGTACCTTAATGAATCTACAAGAAAAAACTTTTGGGATGTCAGACACTAACATTGGTATCTCTCCACAAACAAAACAAGGGAGATTTGAGTTAAGCAATGGGATCTAATCTGCATAAATGTTCAGAATCTGCAGCAGAAGCTGAGGGAGCTTTGTTTGAACATACCAAGCTTACATACTGACATCCATTTGTAAATATTAACTGTTCCAGTTGGAATATTTGGCATTAGTAGATACTTCAGCCTAAAAATCCCAACACTCATACTTTGTCACTTATGACAGTTAAGAATGAAAATGGGGATAACACCTTCCATGATTCTCTGAAAATAAATTGATTGTGAAGTTTAGAAGTACAAGGAACATAACTGTTATAAAAAAAAAGGTAGGGCAAAATAAGAATTCAGTCTCTAGAGCCTGACTTAATACTTACTAATGAATGAGGTATGGGTTATGCAATGAAAAGAAAATAGCACATACTTTTAGAACTCTGTCCATCCTATAAAGGAGAAAGTTCCCATGAAAATATTACACATTACAGAATTACAAATTATACATAAACACAGGCAGAAGAGATGCAACATAAGGTAATGCAACTAGTCTTATTTCTGATATTTTCTAATTCTAAAATACTCAATTATACTACTTTTGTTACCAGAGTGGTTAAAAAGTTTCTATTACACTCTTCCATTTTACTAATACCATTTATCAAGCAAAATACTTTCCACAACATGCAACGTCTACTTTGCTTAACTTTTAGCACTTATTCTCTGATACCTGGGACCTGTTTTTATTGCAATAGCACCAAATAATTAAGATACAGACTGTAGGCAGAATATGCATTAATACTGCCTCTCATTTTCTCAGAATTGCAGACTAATATTATCCTATTGCCTTTCAATCTTTTTCACAGTTCGAGGTAATACTAATTAAAAGCTGGTACACACTTTATTCACAAATATTTATGGATTCAGATCAAATGCTTTGAAATCTTACAAAATGAAAAATTTAGTATTTCTCTGCAGTATCTTCTACAATACTGCAAGCAGTAGACTATCTGCTTTACTATTTTCTATGTAGCTTTCTTATAAATTATTTGAGGAATCACCTAGAGGTGGCTCAAGTAAGCATTTAAAATTTTATTTAAATGCTGATGTCTTTAAAACATGACTAGTTTCCAACTGAACTTGTTAACATTTTTATATTAATCAAGATATTCATATTTTCTGTAAAATTAGTTTAGAATCAAAGGAAATTATATCTATAAACCGGTTCTATAATCTAATTCTAAACTAGTATCTAGAAACTGTTTCTATAAGGTTAATTCCTTTAACTGTTTCTATAACCTGAATTAGAATACATATTGTTTATACAACAAAATATATCCTTCAATAATGCTTTAAGAAATTATGTTCCTAAAATACATATTTATTACAGACTCTTATAACTTAAAATGAATTCTTTGTTATGGACATTTTCATTACTGAAAAAAATAAAATTCTTAAAACATACTGTAGCCCTTGCATGTTGTTTCTTTTTTCTTTTTTTTCCCTAAACCTTTAAAAACAACAGAAGTGTATCTGAGCAAAACAAGGCTGTGAGCATCTCTACAGTAGATACAAAGAAGGAATAAAATCTCTTACAGGAAATAATTGCCAAAACAGGTAAGAGATACAAAAGGAAGCTAAGACTTTTTTAAAAATAATTTTAATCTAATCTGCAGAAATACCAGAACCATAATTATGGTGTTAGCAAATAGAATTAAAAAAGACAAGAATTAAAGTTACTTGATGGTCTTAATGATGCTTCATCCAAACATATTCAAATGCCACATTTAATCATAATATTTAAAATTCCTTAATACTCAGCCTGACAGCTCTCTAAAAGCTCTTTATCCTATGTTACTAATACCATATCAACCCATCTTTTGTTTTCATACAGTTAACATTATGAAGATACACAAGCTCATAAATAATCACTCACAGATGTAAGATTCAGATCAACAATACAATTACCAAAATATAATAGGTTATTTTATACAATCCCAATTATTTCCAGAGTTTTTCCTTTTCAAATTTTAATTATTATTTCCAAGTTCTACCAAAAAGGATCTGGATATTTTTAATGTGAAAGTGTACTTATACTGCTCAAACCTTGGTTGTAAAACCCTGGAGTCAGGAGTGCAGGGAGAAAAGGTAAATAAAGTGGAGATAAAATGGGAATATAAACCTTTACAGAAAAACATATATATATGTATATATATATGCAAAAGTATCCATTCAACAATGTAATAATAAGATCCAAAGTGCCATGAGGGGCTGTCTAGAAAATATTGCTTCTTCACTGATACTTCAGAGGTTGTGAAGCAAGAAACAGAAGTTTACGTATGATGACTAATAATGTGTCCACTGATGTAATAAACTATCTGAATTCTAATTCATGGTGCCACTGAGGGAATATTAGACAGATACTATGAAGATAAACATTTGGCTGAAGAGTACATTTAGAAGTTAATAACTCACAGCAGTTTCTAGAGAACTATATTGAGTTCACTCGCAACTGCATAAAGTAATTATACAACTCACACAATCATTTTTGTTTCCAATATTAATGTTCCAAAATTATACCCCTTTTTGCCCTGAGTTGAATGCCCAGAATTACGTTACACTGGCAAGGTACAGATTATAGAATTTAGCCTGACTCAAATTTCTAGAAACCCTCTCTTCTAGATGTGCTTTCTTTTAAAGATCTAGATCACAGAATCATAGAATCATCAAATAGTTTGGGTTGGATGTGACATTAAAGCTTACCTAGTTTCAACCCCCTCTGTCACAAGCAGGGAGAACTTCCACTTGACCAGATTGCTCCAACCCCCACCCAACCTGGCCTTGATCACTGTGGCAGAGATGGGGCAGCCATAACTTCTCCAGGCAAGCTGTGCCAATGCCTCACCACCCTCATAGTCACAATTTTTTTCCTGATGTGTAAACTATATCTCCCTTCTGTCAGTTTTGAAGCCATTCCCTCTTGCCCTGTCACTACATGCCCTTGTAAAAAGTCCCTCTCCAGCTTTCTTGTAGGCTCCCTTAGGTAATGGAAGGCTTTTGTAACTTGACTACATATTTCCTAAAAGATCATCTGTTCTACTGAAAGTCCACAGAACCCTATAAACTCAAAAGACAATTAGTTTATTGGTTAATTTATTAACCACTGAATGAAACTTCTGATTTCAGGTACCTTAATAGCACATTTTATTATTTTCAGAAATCTTGCAGAATAATATTAGCATGTATTCTCTGAAGAAAGAGGGTATCATAGAGCTTCAAAATTAAAAGAAAATCTCATAAAAAATTAATGAATTAGCTGGATTTCAATTCCCATGCATGATAAAGCAGGTCCAATTTGCTATTCATGACAATTTACTTTTAGATCAAATACAAAATCCTTTTGATTCTCCTTGTAAACAAGTAATAAATGAACAGCATATTCTCACAATTCCTAATTAAAAAAAAATAATAATTTTTAAGATTCCCTGGTCAAGAAAACATTTGCTAAACAAAATTTTTAAGTCAGCCAAACAGAACTGTAATGAGGTAGGTGAGGAAGATAAATCTCTGCAGTCTGTTACTGTACTTTTTTAATGTTTCAGAATTAGTTTGCAATTTCAAAAAGTTGGAGAAAAAAAAAAAAGGAGATGTGGATTTATTTATTTTTCATCACTGCTCAAACTTCTGGCTTCAAGATCATATGTGTGACTTTCAGAGAAATGCTGAAATAATTGGGTGATGTCTACTTCCAAAGAATAGGATTTATGATTGAAACATGCTCAAAAATATGAGTAAACAACAATTTCTGTGTCATTTATTGTTAGAAAGAAATACAAAATGAAGATTACTGCTGCCATTTGAGCATGTTAATACGCAGCACATGCAAGTAATTTTGAGCAGTTCTCCTACTTAAAATTGGCTTGCTTTTTTATTTGCTTGCTTTTTAAACCCCTTAAAGAGTGTGTCCAATAACAAAAAAGGTTTTGACTTTGAAGAAAGACTGAAAGGCTGCTTCAAATAATTTTTAGGGCAATAGTAGTGACCATCCATTAAAACAATATGTAATTACTAGTATTTTTTGGTAGTGAAAATAAGTGCTTTGGCCATCAACACACTGACAGTAAGACATAATGAATACTGCTCTTCAGCAACAAAAACAAACCAAAACAAAAAAGTGTCTTTCTAAGAATGCCAGACATCCATGGGAAGCAACAGAAAGGCTTAAAACTAGAGATGAATTCCTTAATTCCTGCTTCTGCAACCAGACAGCCCTGTTAGGTGTATTTCTTAAAAAAATGTTCAAAGAATCACAGAATGGTCAGGGTTGGAAGGGATGTTAAAAATCATTTAGTTCCAACCCCCATGCCACAGGGAAAGACACCTTCTACTAGATAAGGATACTCAAAGCCCTATTCAACTTGGCCTTGAACACTTCCACTGTAAGAAAACCCCTCTCCAAATTTCTTGTAGGCCCCTTTAGGTATTAGAAGACTGTTTTAAGGTTTCCTCTGAGCCTTCTCTTCTCCAGCCTGTCCTTACAGGACAGTTGCTCCAACCTTCTGATCATATTTGTGGCCCTCCTCTGGACTTTCTCAAGCAGGTCCACATCCCTTTTGTGTTGGAGGCCCCTGAGCTGACTGCAGTACTCCAAGTGGGGTCTCATGAGAGCAGAGTAGAGGGGGAGAATCACCTCCCTTGACCTTCTGGTCATGCTCCTTTGGATGCAGCCCAGTATATTGTTTGTTTTCTATGCTCCAAATGCACACTGCCTGCTCATGTTCAGTTTCTCATCAACTAACACCCCTAAGTCCTTCTCCTCAGGGCTGCTATCAATCCATTCCCCACCCAGATTGTAGCTGTGCTTGGGATTGACCCAGCTCAGGAGCAGGACCTTGCATTTAGTTGTGTTGATTTACAGGAGGTTTGCACTGGCCAAATGGTCAAGCCTGTCAAGGTCCCTCTGTATGGCATCCTTTCCCTCCAAGTTTTTGTCCCATGGAACTTCATCAAGCAGATCTCTCAGGAGGCCAAAGTCCTCTCTTCTGAAGTCCAGTGTAGCAAGCTTGCACAATCCTCCTCAAGGCCACAAATATCTCTAACTCCACCATTGCATGGTCACTGCAGCCCAGACTCCCCCTCAAGCCTCAGATTCCCCACTAGCCCCTCCCTGTTGGTGCAGACAAGGTCCAACACAGCCGCCTTCCTCACTGGCTCCTCTGTAACTTGGAGAAGGAAGTTATCATCAATGCATTCCGGGAATCTCCTGGATTGCTTGTGCACTGCTGTGCTGTCCCTCCAAAAGATACAACACTGGTTGAAGATCCTATGAGGACCAGGGCTTGTGAACATGAGGCCATACCTATCTGTCTATAGAAGGCCACATCCACTTGGTCTTCCTGGTCAGGTGGCTTGTAACAGACCCCCACTGTAATGTCACCTGTCCCTGCCCTCTATTTCATCCTGATCCATAAGGTCTCAGTCAGCTCCTTATCCATCCCCAGGTGGAGCTCTGTGCACTCCAGCTGGTCATTGTTGTAGAGGGTGATACCCCTTCCTCGTCTCCCCAGCCTGTCTTTCCTGAAGAATCTGTACCCTTCTGTTCCAACACTCCAGTCATAGGAGGCATTTCACCACACCTCCATTATGCCAAGTGGTCATGGCCCTTCAGGCACCTGCATACCTCTGATTCCTCTTGCTTGTTCTCCCTGCTACATGCATTGGCAGAAAGGCATTTCAGTTGGGCTCCTGAAAATGCTAGGAAGTCCTTTGCGCTACTCATCACATCTTCCTTTGCTGACTTGTGATCCGCCTGCAGGCTCTGGGCATCTCTTACTAGCACCAGCATCAGTCTGGTAGAAATGGGATGTACTGAGGCTCCTTACTGCCAGCAACTTTAGTCTAAAGCCTTCTTCCTCTGCTTGGTAAACCTATGACTGAAGATGTTCTTCCATTTCTCTGCAAGATGGACCCTATCAGTCCCCAGCAGACCAGGTTTCTCAAGTAATGAATAACAAATTAAAAAATCCTGCATACTCTACCATACCAGACAGCCATCCTACATAACATAAAATACTGATCTATTCTTTCCTTAATTTTGTGTCTGTGTTCCATAGAATGGTATCACAAGTACTAAGGACAGAAGCTTTACCACAAAAAAATTACTCAAATTGTAGGATCTTTCCACCTCTAACATGTTTCTTTCAATAGAAGGCAGCTCTAATA
This sequence comes from Agapornis roseicollis, assembly GCA_002631895.1. Taxonomy (NCBI): domain Eukaryota; kingdom Metazoa; phylum Chordata; class Aves; order Psittaciformes; family Psittacidae; genus Agapornis; species Agapornis roseicollis. The sequence goes on from NDXB01009570.1 coordinate 119,194, forward strand.
TTCTGTCACTCAAGGCGAAATGAAAAATCACAAGACAGTAACCTGCAGCTCCCTTGCAAGCTTCTAATATAAAAGGGAAAGCAGAAATCTTCCAAAAGGCATAGGCCACATTCAAAGTACTTGAGTTATAAATTACTGTTTTTAACAGTATAAATTAAACATTTTTTTAGTTGCCTTGCTCATTTTCCTAAAATTGTCCTTAGGAATCAAAACTGAATGCTCAGTTTCAGATTGTGCCTTCACTTTCTAGTGGCTGTATTTGTCAAGTATCACAGAATTGAAAAACGCATCATCTATTGTACATGTTAGTACAATATTTAAAAACAGAGTTTGTATATTAAGGAGTCAGGCATAAGTAAGGAGAGATTAAAAAGGCAAGCTGAGAGGACAAACTGACAGCCTGAAACCCAGAATATGATAATTAAATTTCTAGATTGGCGGAAGGGTTCAGGGAGGCTTGATGAGCTACTGAGGAAAAACAGAAAATGAACAGCAGCATCCTAATGCAGGTTAACAGCCTGTCTAAAGAAGACTAATGCATGAAAATGCCTTCAAAACCAGGTACAGTCAATAAGAGCCAAAGCAATGTTAAAAGCTCAAGAGAAACTAACATCAGATGCTTTGCATCTGGAACCTGACAGGAATGTGAAGTTTTTAGTTACTCTATGTGAAGTTCTAGTTACTCTAAGGTTTTAGTTATTCTATCAGCCTTTAGCAGAAAGGTACAGTAAGATAGGTTCTGCATCTATTGTTCTCTGTCCCTGAAATCTCATACCAAAACCAAAAGTATTAACTGACACTCCCACATAACAGGCTACTTACAGTTGATGTCAAAATACTACTACAAGGTAACTCATGGCTGACCATCGTTAGGAGTATGACATAAGGCTATAGGGATCAGGAAACATAAATCTCAATAATCAAAAAGGAATGATGCTGAAACCTGCCAGTAATACCAACTTAGGTTACACATCATGATGCAAGAAGGTCCAAAAGCAGTGGTAATGCTTTAGGGAAGAAAGCAAACCAGCTATTTCAAACTGGTGCTGATCACAGTGACTAGCTTGCCAGGAAGAAGTGTTCATAAAAGTCAAACAGTAATTTTTAAAGCAGCAGTACTGCAAAAATAATCCAGGAAAAATGTTCCACTCTTTGAATAAGTAGGAGAGTACATCTTTCAACTGAACTAAGGATTTACTCAGGCTTTCACACTCAGCATTTTAATTAACTTTAAGTTTTCAATGTTTAAATGATTTTAAATGAGAAGACATGACTGTTGTATGGTTGGCTCCTTAGGCCTTTCCTCGCATGATGATCTGATTCTTTGCTTCTAAATCCCAGCCAGACTATCTGCAATCCTCTAGCCACTACAGCAAGACTTGCATGAGAGATTTGGCTCACAGTGAATACTGCTGGTTAAAGCTGATTCAGGGAGGCAGGGAGGGAGGGAGACAGAGACAGAACAGAGACAGAAGGAGAGAAAGAGAAAGAGGGAGAGAGAAAGAGAGGGAGAAAGAAAGAAAGAGAGGGAGAGAGAAAAACCCAACAAACCACAAACAAAAAAACCCCACAAACAAACAAACAAAAAAACAACAGCCACAAACAAGTATAGTTTGGAGATGACAGTGCTTAAAATATGACTTTCCTTCTACATCATTAAAAACACATGGAATACCTAGGCACTTCTTTATACAGAGACATATGCACACTTGAGGATTCTGAACAGAGGTCCTCTGTTCCCTTACTTCACCACATTACAGTATCCTTACCTGTCTATCAAAGCATAGGAGAGATATGTGAAAGGAACAGATACTATGATAGAGATACTATGACAGATTCAATGCAGCATAACTTTTTAATACTAGAATTTTTATTGCATAATCCATTAAGTAAACTAAAACATTCTAAAGTAGGAAGTCATCCTTCTGAAAAATAAGACTCAATGTCTTCTACATAAAATGCACAAGCCTAAGTTAAGTCAAGCACTCCTTATATTTTTACAGGCTTGTTATCACACAAACACTTCAAAAGTATGTAACAAAAACAGAACTCTAAATCTTTGTGTGATAGACAGCACTTCAGGAAGTGCATCTTTAATCAAGGTAGCTACATGTATTTCAGTCTAGAAAATAACTTGTGTACAGCTACAATATATTGTTTTTCTGCAAGTGCTTACTCAAATCATGATTTGGTAGCAAAAAAATCTTCCCCTACCTCTCCTCCTTTGACACATGTATAGAATATATTATGTCCAATTTAAAACTGCAGTCAAAGAGCAATCAGACTGGCACAGCTAATAACATGAGCTTCTCCCAATGCATCATTATAGACTAAATAGGAAATTGTATTTTCCTAAATATGAAATCTGCCATTGTTATTCCATGTGAGCTATTCTTCAACTGAGTTTAAGGAAGAGATAAACCTCAGCTTGTATGTGGTTTTTGCATGCATCTGGATATGTAGCTATCTAATGCATGTGGTTTCGATCTATTATTGTAATAACTTTTATTTCCCTTATGACCCCATGAATGCAAACCTGAGACAAAACAGTACTAAATGGGGTTCCTCTGCTGTCTGGAAGTGTGTTTTCACCAAGAGGCAGATGATAGCAACTATTTAAAAGAGTCAGTATATTTGTTTTTAAGGTAAAATCATTTAACCTAAGTTTCTCACTTGGAGTATTGTGTGCAGTTCTGGTGTCCTCAACATAAAAAGGACATGGAGCTGTTGGAACAAGTCCAGAGGAGGGCCACAAAGACGACTGGGGGACTGGAGCATCTCCCATACAAGGACAGGCTCAGAGAGTTGGGGCTGTTCAGCCTGGGGAAGAGAAGGCTGCATGGAGACCTCATAGCAGCCTTCCAGTATCTGAAGAGGGCCTGTAGGGATGCTGGGGAGGGGCTCATCATTAGGGACTGTAGTCACAGGACAAGGGGTAATGGGTTCAAACTTAAACAGGAGAGGTTTAGATTGGATATGAGGAAGAAATTCTTTCCTGTGAGGGTGGTGAGGCACTGGAATGGGTTGGCCAGGGAGGTTGCGAGTGCTCCATCCCTGGCAGTGTTTAAGGCCAGGTTGGATGAAGCTTTGGGTGTCATGGTTTAGTGTGAGGTGTCCCTGTTTATGGCAAGGGGGTTGGAACTAGATGATCTTAAGGTCCTTTCCAACCCTAATTATTCTATGATTCTTTAAACAACCATCATAAAGAAACAAACCCCACTTTCCCACAAAGATAAAAATTATACTCAGTGTTCATTTCACATGAATCAAAGATGAAAACAAGCTGAAACAGAGACAGTTTGCCACATTTAGGACAAGCAAACATTTCAGGATGACATACACATCTGAAATACTATGCAACAACATTCTGTTAACATCTATTGCTAGTTTTTAGTTTTCCCTACCATGCCAGTACTTAAATCCAAACCAGAAGATTTCAGCACTGTATTTCATTACACTAAATTCTCATCTAAGTTCTACATGAAGCCAGAAAGTATCGTGAAATAGTATAAACAAAAATTTGCCTCTAAAGGTATATTTATTTTCCTCCCATGTAAAATTGGCTAAGCTACAAATTTATCTATACAGCTGTTTTAACAATTAAGTCTGAATATTTTGAGGTTGCATTCAAGTTCATATACCCTTTAGAAAGCTCTACAGTTTCAACTTTATCCTCAGTGCTGCTCTATTTCCAGTGTCTGACACTTCAAGCTCTCAAAAGCTGCTCTCAATGGCCGCTCTGAAGAGGTTCAAGTTCCCTATGCTGAAATACTTACAAACCAAACACATGCCTTCAAACTCTACTAGGAAGAAAAAAAAAAAAAAGTCATAAAAAGCATTTCTGGATGAGCAGTGTTTCAAACATGGCCACCTTACTATCACTGGTACTTTCTGAACCTCACTGGAGATAAAACATTTTGTCCTGCACATGTAAAATAATTTCCACAGGAAGTCACAATAGAACCACAGACTTACATTTCTTTTACTTAATCGTAACAAAAGTGTAACATCTTACAAAAATGAAGAAAATGTCACCTCTTTTTAAGGAAAAAAAAAAAAAAATTATACCAGGCATGACTCAAAGTCACAACAGGATACCTATGTTCAGTCATGAGTAAATGTTCTGAATTCATTCTTCTCTCACTCTTCAGTGTGACAGACATTAATAATAGGGTATTAAAGGCAAGTCCTAAAATATATACAGATTTGCTATGGTATCTCTAAAAGCTCTGACCTTGAGGTTAGAGGTATCTCTAAAATCTATGACAATACACTTGAGGAGGAAAATTTGTATTTATTTGTTTATAATGACCATGTTATTAACATTTATGGAGAGACTTATGTGGAATTTTATTACCTTGGGTATCATCAGAGTGGTGAATCTCTGGCCACTATGACAGTACTAGAGCTCACAAGCAGTGCACACTATCTATCGCCTTACAAATCAAACTGTATTAGCAGATCAAGACATGCCACAGAAATGTCAGCCTGTCTTGGATAGACCCATTACACTGGTGGAAAACACCAATACATAAAGTGACATCAGAATATAAGCTGGTTTAAGTGAAAGTTAAGGAAGCGAACACTGTCTCAAAATAATTTCTCTGTATAGGGCATTTTAAAACTTCCAGCACAGGTTGTCTATTCTATCAAAATAAAAGTATACAGCAATATGGAATGCCATAGTATTTCTTCTGGGAAGACAGAATAGTTTTTTGTTTTGTTTTTTTTTTTTTGCCTTTTCTCATATGAAAGAATGAAGTTCAAAAAAAAAAAAAAATTAGCAATTTTATTTGTGTGCCACTGCAAAATCTTTTCAAGGAGTGATCTGTAATTCAGGCAATATATGAAAATGCATTAAGCAGTCTTAGGTTTATGCTTAGGCTCTGTGATCTTAAGGATCTTTTCTAACCTAAATGATTCTATGATTCCACCCATACTGTATCATCTAACCTAGTGTCCTGTATCTCTGTTAACATCCAGATGACAATGAACAGAAGAAGACCTTAAGAACAGTGAAAATACAGAGCAGTACTCTCATCAGTAAATTCTTCTTAATCGCAGTAATTTGTGCTAATAAGAATTATCTGAATAGAAGAATAAATCTAAGAACATGCCTGATGACAACTTTCTCCTTTTTCAATAACCTGTTCATATTCCTGACCTCATCATTATTTCACTAACAAAAAAATTTATAATTACAAAGTAATTAGAAATTCCTAATGGCATACAAAATAATCTCATCTTTTTCAGGGATGAGATTCCTTGATATAATGAACTTGCCTTTATAATGACTTTGCTTCAAACATCTTTAAAGCTACTGAAAAGAGAATGAACTGAGTCCCCCAGGGATTTTGCTACTAGCACAGTCTTTGATTCTCCTCTTCGATACTCCTGTCATGACAGGAATATGCATAAAAAAATGGACACTATGTCAGGTGCCCTGAAAAACACTGATCCTCAAAACCACAAAACCAGAATAACACAGAGCATGAGTGGTTGAAGCTTTTGAAGATCTGTATTCTTGAACTCTTGCTATTCTGAATATTGAAGGCTATCATTTATTTTAAACTGTGAGATTGACTAAAGTTGACTCCAGGTATAATCTTCACTAAAGATTTAACATACAACGTATGTAAAACAAACTAATCACTGCATCTTGCCTTACAGGTGCAAGTGTCAGCAAAATACATGACTTTTTAGGAATAAAAACACTTGCAAGATCTGTTTTCTCGGCTTCATCCAAGAGCCAGAGCAGTGCAAGAAGAACTCAATTGCGAAGAAAGTTGTCTAATACAAAGAAAGTACATAACACAGGAAAACATTAGATGGCACTATAGAGTAAACAATTAATGATCTATTGTCATTACAGAATGCAATAGGAGAAGGATGCGTGTCTGGAAGTGATGTACAGGATTTAAACAGCCATTCTTTTAGACATTATTGTTAGCAACAATAAAAGGTACTCCTTGAGGAAAGGGGAAAAAAACCCACCATATTATCGTTCATGGTTTCCTTCCAGCTAGAGCAGCATCTTCTATGTCTGGTCATTTAAAAAAACGTGGAACTTGTCATCACACACAAAATCTTTTATGCAAGACAGACTTAATACAAAGTGATGGATATCATACACACAACATATTGGAATACATTACAACTTCAATGGAAAATTATCAAAGAAAGGACTCTGCAAAATTTTTAATCCTTCAGTAAATACAATTGACATAAAATAATGAATAATGCTTATTGGCTATAGAGAAGGCTTAAATTCCATAGATTTTTAAATTAAACTTTTAAATTAAGCTTTGTATTTGCAAATGAGACCAGACAGATCATCATCCCTCACTCACAGTTGCAAAAACCTAATTTGTAGGTCAAAAATGAAATAAGCAGTTGTTATTGAAGAAAAAACTGTAACAATTAAACAGAAGAATATATGGAAGAGGCTGACAATATGTGGGAACTAAGATATTCTACAGCTCCTTGAAAGAGATCGTGTGTGGTCATTAAACCTGCAATTTCAGAGTGACCCAGCAGCCAGAGTTCATAATTCTCTTATATGCTCAAGATTCTTGCTTGCATTTAGGAACCATAAGAGCAATTTTCCTGCAATTTTTCCTAATGTGGAATTTCACTGGGAAAATCTTATATATCTTTCTCAAGAGCATTTATGCCTGTCCAAATATTTCTATAACATCTTACATGAAGGTTTTTAAACAGAACATTAGATGTTCATATTGAAGTCACAATGCCAAGAAAATATAAAATCGAGTAATCAGGAACCATTCATCCCACAGCCTTGTCTACATATTTTCTAGCAAAATGTTGAGGTTTTTAACTCATCCTTTGAGTATTGAGCATTTTTTTGCACAATAGTTTGTGTCATTACATCTAATTACATAATCAGTGTGAATTCAACTAGCCACTAAATGAGAATATCTAATTACCTGTGATTTATTGAGCTGCAAATTATGACAGACTCTAGATGAGAAACAGCCTCATCAATGTATCTGAAAAATTACTCTTCTTTTCTGAAACTAGAAGAAAGTAGTCTTAAAATAAGGTAGTTGTGAGGAGTAGTGCAGTAGTGGAGATACAGAAAGAAACTGGATTTCTATAATAGAACTAGAAGAAAGTTAGGTAGACGTACAAAGCAGGATAAAAGGACAATTTTCCCTCCATGGCCTATATAGACTTCTGTCGGGAAAAAAGCAAATCTAAAAAAAATTACAGTCTGAGGCATATACCATTACAAACTTCATCATTACTCTTTCATAACACCTGTTTCTCCACATCCTTCCAAAACCAGTTTCCTGTTCACTTCAGCTTTTCAACTGGACTGAAGAAAAAACTCCATAACCTTTTTTTTTTTTTTTTTTTAATAGCCCCATGGA
>NDXB01009570.1:129922-153883 GCA_002631895.1 Agapornis roseicollis
TTTTTTTTTTTTTTTTTGGAGAGTTAAACTGCATAAGGTTAAACTGCATGCAGCTTAACTACATATTCAGTGCTAATCAAATATCAGTCTTTCCATGAAGATAACAAGTGCTGTTTACTATACCCATCACTAATCAGTAACTTGTATCAATAATTCTGAGCCAATTCTAATATAAAGAGGAAAGTGGTTTCCCCCACCCCCCTTTGTTTTAATCTAAGTACACTCACCATAAAACTATTACTAATGTATTAAAATATATTTCACATGTATTTTTCCTTACATCAAGCAAACTAACAGATGAAAGGCAGATGACTAAAATTAGACATATAAAAACATATTTAGTTATCTCTGATTCTATGAACTATTTTCTCATAAAAATGTAATGTATTTACAAAGAGAAATTAATGTGTATCTCTCTTTTATATCTATATATAAATATTTTTTTTGAAAATAGAGAATCGAATATCTATTACTAGCCTGAGAATACCAAAGTTCCTTCGTATAAATGTGAACAGTGCAAGACAATATGTTCTTGTTGAACTTCCACAGAATTCAACTAAACACAAATAAAATTTCTTATCCAGTCTCAGCAGCCACAATTCTTCATTTGGTTACCAATCCATGCAATGGATTGAAACTGCTTACTTTTTCATTCACTTGGATAAAAGATGGATATGATTTCATAAAGAGAAAAATAAATGTCATTTTCCATAGAGAAAGGTCATGACTACACTTGCTTCACAGAACTATTCTGTAATCCGTACTGTGAATTTTGCAGCATCTGCAGTATTAGCTAGCTATTGTAGCAGGCTATCTCTTCCAATAGACAGTCTGTAAACACTTGAATACTCAGAAGAATTAACTGATTTCTAGTAGCTCAAATACTTGCTGCTGTGCAACAGGAGTTACTCAATACTTTGTATATAGAATCATAGAATCATAGTATAGTTAGGGTTGGAAAGGACCTTAAGATCATCTAGTTCCAATTCCCCTGCCATAAGCAGGGACACCTCACACTAAACCATGCCACCCAAGGCTTTGTCCAACCTGGCCTTGAACACTGCCAGGGATGGAGCATTCACAACCTCCCTGGGCAACCCATTCCACTGCCTCACCACCCTAACAGGAAAGAATTTCTTCCTTCAAAAATATAATGAAAAAAAATAAAAAAAAAGTAGAACCACCTCTGATCTCTTTCTTACACTTCTCTATAAGTACTGGCTCTAAAATACCATCAGGGTTACACCATAACTGAAATTCTCATCTCATTTCAAGGCCTGTCTGCATGGTTCAGTATCATTGAGNCTTCAAAAATGAAAAAAAAAAAAAAAAAGTAGAACCACCTCTGATCTCTTTCTTACACTTCTCTATAAGTACTGGCTCTAAAATACCATCAGGGTTACACCATAACTGAAATTCTCATCTCATTTCAAGGCCTGTCTGCATGGTTCAGTATCATTGAGCGCTATGGTAGAACTGTAATTATGTCCTCACCTACCTTCCCAGGCAAGCTTTGCACCTTGATGCAACACAGGTTGTATTTAAGGAGTGGAACTAGATGATCAGCTGTTGGAACCAGATGATCGTAAGGTCCCTTCCAACCCTAATCATTCTATGCTTTAAGCTATGGATTACAGTAATTTACTGATTTTTAATTTTTGTGATTTTTTTCATTGATATTGTCAAACTGGTTTTTTAGCATTTTTGTTGTTCTACTACTGTGTTCTTAATATTTAGATGGAACACGTTAGCTAAAATTAATTGTAAATTGACAATATTTTTGTCACAGAAAACTGTTTCTAGTATTTACCTTTCTAGTAGAACTATGAAAGAAGAAATGGGAAAAAAATATTCATGTTCAAGTCTGATGTACATTCCTCTATAACAATATGACACATTGTATCTTCCTTGCTGCAGATATTAAGTGAAAAAAAAGCAAAGTCATGAAGGCTCACAGATAAATACTTAAAGCCTCTTTCATGAAGCAGAGAACATTGTTCAGGTAAGACTCCTTACAAGATGTATAGGTTCTTTAGCATATGTGGCAAAAGATGTCCCTGCAAAATGCCACTAACTTGCTATTATATTTTTGTCTCTATTATTCACAGCTGCTCAGCCTTATGGTATTTTTCAATTATGTTCCCTAGACAATAATGAGTTGATATATTAAGTTAACACAATTGTATCTTCAATGTTAATAATTGACAAACGACACAAAAATTATTTCCATAAAACCTATGCTGGACATAAATTATAGGTTTCAGTGAACTAAAACCTAATTAGAGTGTATGCAAATATATCACAGAAAGAAATCAAAGCAGAGACTGCAGTCTCATAAGACGCTAAATTTAATAACTGAATATTCAGAATAAGTTCAGAGGGTTTTTTTCCCTACTCCCTTATTATTTCTGGACTCTCACTATTTTTTTTTTTTTTTAAATCATTTAGAATTTCATAATGACTTCTCAGCCATAGAGAAATAAGTCTTCAGCAAAACTGTTGCAAGTAGCATAAGATAATGAGGGATAATGTATTTTAGAAATGAAACAGCATATACTACATCTTAGTAAAAAAATGAATGTTGTCCAACGATCAAGGTCCCAGACTTAAATGCAAAATCCAGAGACTGATTACAGTCTTTCAAAACATGCATCTATCACATAAGTCTTATCTATAGCATAAGTAACACTATTAACAGAAATAACAGTGGGAAAGATACCATGTTGATATGGTTTTGAGCTGCCTAGCTGGCTAGAAAATGTCTGATAGCACATTGTGCCATGTTTGGGTTATTATTTCTAACTGCTAAAACATATGACATACATTTGCTGGCTAGACCTACCCACAGACTTCATCATCTACTTTTTCTTAATCTCAATTCATAAGCAAAAATAATACTTTTCCTGGACTAGAATAGGTATGGTGAAGATAAATACAACACACCCAAGGAACTGGTAATACTGCTGAGGATGGAAGGTAAAAGATGGGGTGGGTGAAAGAAAGACAGAAAGGTTTTATAACTGAAAATATGTAAATTTAAAGAAGCTTAAAGTTCCTACAGCCACAGGGATTTTCCATTTTCCAAGTGTATTAATGGTTTAAAAACATGCATAATAAAACTGTTTTTCTTACTTAAAAGCTGTATTAAGTATCAGCCTTATTTTCTCACAATCAACACTATTATGTTACTTCCTCTTTCCAATTAATCTCAATCTAATCACACTAATTTAAAAACAGCGTCATGCTTAATGTTTAAGTCATTAAATCATAGAATCATAGAATGGTTAGGGTTGGAAAGGATGTTAAGATCATGGCAGAGATGTCTCACACTAGAACTCTGATTTGCTAGTGTTTTGGGAATCTTGAGTGGGGAGGGGCCTCTTTAATACCACAAATTTATACTGATATATAAGGATTAGACTGTGATCCTATTAAAAAAATATTGTAAAAGTAGTGGAATTTTCAAAATTGCAACTCTTGGTATAAATAACCAGAATTAGATTTCCTACACGGAACTTATTCCTAAAGCTTATGCAGGAATGCAAAAGTCTTCCCACTCACTGCAAAATTAAGTGGTGTTTGATGGATCCACTCAATCAAAATCATAGTTTTATGCCTCTTTTTATATTTTCTCAATCCTAGTTATTAGCAGCCATTTCCACTGTCACATGTAAGCCTGAGCAACTAGAGAATAAACCCCAGAAGCATACCTGCTTTAATATAAAACTATATCAGCTATCTCCTAAACATAGTTGTCAAGACCACAGGTGTCAAAATCACAAAAAACATTCCAGTTATGTTATTCCCCAAGCAAACTAACAATGCTCAAAAGCAAATCTTAGCAAGCTATTCAAAAATTGTTTAATCATATAATTTCATTTAAGGCTTTTATGGTTTCCATGAGAAATAATTTTAAGTAATCTTTAAGAATCATCAAAGATACATGGCAAACCACTGCCTTGATACAGCTTATTTGTTATATATAAACTACCAGAATTTGGTTCCCAGGTGTCAAGATTGTTTTGGTTTGTAATTTTCATAAAGCAATTTCTCATAAAAATCTGACTGGTAGTTAAAATACAGTTTGCATATGCAAGGATTCCTGAAATTATTCATTGCCGCTATAAAAATGTTAATTAAAAGTACACCAAGGGACGTCAACTTTTCCTAAAAAACATAGAATGCTTTTTAGACAAAATGGGTTTTTCTTTTTATTATGTTTTTAAGGAATGCCAAGTTGGTTCGTGCCAGTATTGTACAGGATATTGGGCTGACTCATGTCAAAATTGTAATAATCCTCATGATAACATGTGTAACCAATGTGAACATTGTGTTGTGTGTGGATCAGAGATCCCTTGTGAGCATTGTAACATGTGTGGTTTAAATGATTTTGATTGTAGTAATGAAGATAGTCCAATGTAAAATGAAAATAATTTTACATTTTTACATTAACGGTAAAAGGGAAAAATCATCAGTTTGCTGTATGTGGTTAACTTAAAGGAAAATTTCGCAAGAAACTAGAAACTGTGGTGTAATCATTAACCTAGCCATAAGAAGAAAACAATAGACATCTTGGTTTCGACCAAAGAAAGCAACCATATAAGGAGAAAAACCTGAGCTAGCTGCTTCTTGCTTTTGTGTACCCTGTTGTGCAAGATACTACCCCGAAATGAGACCCCCAAGACCCGGAGGGCCCAATGAAAAGAAGACAAGTAACCACCTAGCAAAGACGAATTGGTCAAGAAGATGGTCTGATAGAAAAGCTGAAGGGGATAAAAAGAGGCCACCCTTGAGACTCGTTGTGCATTCTGGTGGAGTGGAGACTCCCCACGCACCCGGTGCTGTTTGCCTCTTGCCTTTCCACCTTAATCATGTGTAAAATTAATAAATTAATTTTTAAGCAATTAAGATTGGCTTCTCACATTTATAACATGTTTAATGTTTTTACATCAACTTCACAGCCAAGTAGTGTGTGTTTCTATACATCTCAGGGATTGCCTGGCAACAAATAAGCTGAGCACAGAACCTCTCACAGTACCAGCTGACTGCCTTCTCCGCTATTCTCCAACTCCCAGAGATGTAGGAGCATCTGGATTTCAGTGGAGCTCCAGCACACAACTACTGCCAGTGCTAGGACATGGTGTTGGCAAGAGGGGCAGACAATTGATAGGAGATTTTAAAGCTTCTACCTGAAAATGCACCAGGCCAAGCCAACTGGTTACACCTACCCCTAGCTTGGCTTATGCTCCTGGCCTAGAGAGAAGCATTTCATTCACAGGGAGTGCATGAGTACAACCTGGTGCCCTGAGATTAAAGTACCAACTATTTTCTCCTTTACACAGACTTGCAACAGGATACACACATGAAGTCACTAATAAGTGGAAAAATTCAGCTGTTAATGGCAGTTCCCATTAAGAGCAGTTATATAATTTTCAGACTTCTCTTATAGTTTCTGTTGCCAAAACAAATGTACAAGTGATATAAAGTGCCTTTCATATCAGATCTTTCCCCTTTTAGCATAATACACTAACAGTCCTCAAACAGCTTGGGATAAACACACTAATTCTTATTAAAAGTCAACACATATGGCATTGTTTGCAGTTCACTACAACATAGCAGAATATTATGTATACTATTCACTTTGTTTTGGGGTCAAACCTCTGTTAATACCTGTGAACCTGCAGTGTTAAGTTCTAATAGGCCACTCTGAACTACCAGCAAATTACCTCTCTAGGAAATTCTCTATCAAAATTAAGCAATAATGGCTAGTTTTAGTAATGTAAATGGGCTGCTTAAGCCAGTTCTATCAACAATACTACAATGCACAGCATGACTTTATACTCATTACTTTTTAAGAGAAAAATGAGAAAAGGTAAACAATAATGTCATTTCAGTCTGGAAATGGAAATGTTACTGTATGTTTTGTTCTATAAAAGAGTGCACTTGCCAATCAATAGAAAATAAAGGTGTTTCACATTGGTAGATGGTTATTCTACATAATACCTGATGCTGGACCCTGACCACCTCAAATCCATCTTCTTTCTCCTTAAAACCAGTCTTTTTAAAGTAGACTTTCATCAAAACAAGGATACATGTCATTTGTTTGAGTGAATTTGTTTGACCCTGTCACTGATGGTATGCTTGATCTTTCACTGAAATGAGAAGCTGTTAAGCCATAGCTAAGAGGGGTGCTGCAACCCCTTCCTCCAGTGGCTGGAAAAACAACATTCCTACCCCTGGCCTGCAAAAAGTCAGGCATCTCCCACTTTGCTCAAGTTGAGCATAGCTTCCTACATAACCATACATGACAGATATGTTACAGGATAGTAGCCTGGCAATGGAAGAACTAATTCCCCTCCCACCCCACTGTTTGAAAGAATTGTAGCCTTACATTTTCTTAACACACACTATTTATTAATGCTTCTAGTGAGTAAAATTTGAATAAACTTACATTGTTATTAGTTTTTTATTTAAATTAAAAAAAATAAAACAAAAACAGGAAAAAAAAAAAAAAACCACAACAAAAAAAACCAACAACACAAAAAAAAATAAAATGCACCCAAACCCAAACCAGCCCAAACAAACAAAAAACCCCAACCCAAACCCCACAGAAAAACAGAATCACCAACTGAATTTTTCAAATTACGTTAACTGATATCCTCATACATGTCATGTCTAGGGTGTGCACTTGGGACCAAGTTTTGGCAATTTTGCTCTGAGAGGAACTATNCCCCAAGCAATTTCTAAATCGCTGTTTCTTGGGAAAAGGCACATACTAGTTTAACCAAACTCTAAAAAGCCTGCAGTCTTTTATCCAAGAGATCAGTTAAAATAATCAAAGGGATCCCTGCTGATACATTTACTATTCCAATAAGAAAAATATTACTATAAAATTTAATAATGGTCTTGGATTTTAAAACAACAGTACCATTCCCAAATCCAGGAAATTAGCAAAGGCTCCCAAAACTAATTCAACCTTCTTGTAGGTAAAGCCAAAATGAACTCTCATGACATTCCTAACCCACTATTCACAGAATGCAAATAAACATCTTCTCAGAAGTAACAGATATTATCTACACAAGACAGGAAACTACCATGACTATACAAAGCACTACTTATCCACAGCTGGAGAGGTTTTTAGCATTGCAACATGCATGGATGTTTATACTGACCACTTAAAATGTAGAAATATAAAACTTTCACATACAGGTTTTACAAAGTTTATCATTAAAATGAGTCAGTGCATTTAAAGTACTGAACTTTCATCTGGCTTCGTGTGAATAAAAATGTATATTCTTATACACCTAAGGGAATAAGCTATACAACCTCATTTGAGCTGATCCTCTTTGAGAGGGGCAGCATTCATTCCCCAGGCTCTAGGAATTGTTTCTTTCTGAACTGTTCCACACAAGCATGAAGAGGCTCAGTCACCGCTGTGCAGTAACTTGGTAATGGACAATTTCCTGCCTGTAAAGGTGCTACAATGGGGCATCCCCTAGAGAAACGTATCTGAAAGAAAATAATCTAACTCTGTAAGCTACTTCTCTCATAAAAGGTATAGAAATGAGGGAAATCCAGTCAAAGGGGGAGGGGTAGGGGGCGGCTGGGAGGGAAAGAGCATAAAACCTGCCACTTACTGAGCTTTGAGATCCGATGCTGCCCTACTTACACTGATGCCTTGCTTGCTGTCCACAGAGGGCTCTGCTTTCCATCTACACACCGCAGCCCTACCAGCAATTCCACCACCCACAGACAGGACGGGAAGCACAGCAGCAGGAAAACTAAGCAGACATTACAAGTATGGACAGGCTTAGGAGAGCAGGTGCCTCACATACCTTGATAACCACATCCTGCCATCGCAGCCAGCTGCTATATTAGCTACCCCTCAGCTGTGAAAGTTATAGCTGCCCCACTTCACCTCGTTGCCTCTTCCTGCCACTAAAAGGCTCCATCCTTGGAGGATGAGCAGGAAGGGCTATAGGAGGGCTTTTATCAAAGCACTTTGGCATGGTATGGGAGTGGAGGGTGGGCCACGGCAGCTGCTTTCAAGTAGGAGGGTGAGCATGGGGCCCCGGCATGGAGGAACCTTCCAGGACTGGAGGAGTAAGGGTCCGCAACGAGTGGACAAGAAGGGTGGCCGGTTCTCTGGTGGTGGAGATGCGGGCATACTGTGTGTCTATGGGACAGGAGAGAAAGTCCTTTTTATCAGGAGCCATGAGAGGACTGAAGGAATTTTGCTGTGTCTGAGGTGACAGAGAGAAAGCCCACAGTAAAGGATTTGCCCCTGCAAGGATGCAGCGAGCAAGGGAAAATAAGTTTGCAAACTTGTTTATTTTTATTCCATACTACCCATCAGATCTGAGGTTTTCCTATTTTACAGGTCACTTAGGTCTAATAAAAATCAGTTTTAAAGATTATACAGCTTTGGTGTTTTGGAAAAGGGTAGAGCTTGGCTATTTTGCCTTTGAGATGATCTCATGCCCTACTTGCTACTTAAGTTTACTTAGAGAAATGGATTCAGGCAGAAAATCAATAAAGCAGCAGCAACTTTCCAAATTACTCAGTCTGATCTGAAAAAGCATGGACTCCCAGAAGGAACAACCCCTGAAACATTCTGTGCAATGTATTTTTCTAGGGCATCAAAACAAGCATAAGAAAAAAAATACAGTAGCGTTTCAGCCCCATGTAATTTCAGAGTATCAAATATGTGCAAGTATTTGTTGCAAACACTATTGTTTTCATAGCAGATGGGTCAGTTGAAAGTGTTTGAAGCTGGCAGATTAGAAAGTTTGCTGTTTATAGCTATAGGCTGTTGCCTTACTTTACAGAGACTACCCAGCATGAATACAAACTCGGTTTGAATGGGAGAGTATCAGCTTTTTTTTTTGCCTGAGTGCTGCATTGCATCATACCCCCAAGATAATGTCAAGTCTGGGGGGTAAATCTATCTCCTGGAGCTGAAATGGGGAAAAGTGAAGAGAGAAGATAATTCTGGTCGCTGGGTAGCACCTCAACTTCCTTGCAGCTTGGGAGGACTCTCAAGAGGCAATTTGTTACCTATGCACAGGACTGATTACTTGAACAGGAACAGCTGCAATAGGGAATCTGTTTGCTCTCCCTGGTGGATGCACAAAGACAGCAGGACTATTTTTCTATTTTTCTCATGCTCAAGGCAGGTGTTGGCTGATAACAGTGAAAGATTTATTGCATCATGTAACTGCAGTGGTGCAAGTCCAGGCATGTATCCCTATCTGAGATGTTTCATAATCCCATCAGATTGCCATCTCTGGCACCTTTGGGTATTACAAATCCTTTCATGAATGTGAACAGAAGTCACAATCTGCACCTTAGAACCATGACTAACCATATTTGTCTCTATGCTGTAGTAAGCCTTCATACTGTGTACAGGGCAAAATGGAAATGAAATAAAATGCAACACTGTGTTTCTTAAGGTGTTAAACCTAGTTCAGCATACCAGTTCTTATTTCCAACACAATTAGTTGAGATTACAGTGGAAATCTTTATTTTCTAAGTCTGTCTCAGAAACCAGTTTGTTAGAATAATATTAATGTTCTCAGCAATTAAGGAGTGTTGCGAATCTCCCAATTTGTTTGATGTAGGAGTGATTTTCATTTTGTGGAGGAGAGAAGAAGATGAAGGCAAAATAAAACGTTAGAAAAACACATTGGAGGAGGAAGCACCTTGCTATGCACATGACTCTCTTTTTAGAGCAAGGGTGAAACAAAAACCAAGCAAACCATGCTGTTAGTCATGCCATCAAATGCATGCTGAAAAGCCTTCAGACTACTCAAGAAGTCAGATACTTGACTAGGTGGGGTGCAGTGGTGCTACCTGAAAAAGCTTGATATGGTGTCTGGTTCTAATGGCTCTTTCTTCCTTGTGCTACATTAAGTACCAGGAGGAGGGTTTTGACAGTGCAGGCGAGAACTGGTGTCTGTATAAGAGACAAAGATAAGCCTTTGGAGAATGGACTGAGACTTCTTACCACAGAAATCTCAAAATTTTGTTTAAATCCCACTAATTCTGATTGTACCCTTTACCCTTTTCAGAATGCTTAAAAGAAGATGGGGATGAGAGAAAAACATCAGAGAGAGGCTAGAAAATATTTTCAGCGGCTATAAAGCCATTAACAAAGACTAAGCATGATTTTTAAATGGATCATAGATAAATAAAGATCATTCTTTAAAGAAAAGGATAGTTCATGGATGAGACTGCTTTTGTAATGAAAAAGACAGCAAAGCCATCATATTCTACTACATGAAACAAAAAACAAATTGCCAATAGGGAAGCTCCACAAGAGAGCTACAGCCTGTGCAATTGCCAATATGATTTAAGGCTAGGAAGACTTGAGAGAGGCAAGGAAAAATAAAACAGTATTTCCCTACAGGGATGGGACAGAGGTTTTCTGCTGAATGAGAAGACTACCCTGAAATCAAAGAAAAAATAATTCAAATCTAAAATTTTGTGAGGAAATGGTTTGTAAATATATGATAAGAAGAATTTTAAATTTGTCAGTAGGAGTATAAATGGAAGGAGCAGCCTTAATATTTTTCATCACGAAACAGTGTTACCTCATGCATTAGCAATCCTTAAGCATGCTTTTGTCAGTTAATCCAATGTACAAAATAGGTGAACATCTGGTCTCATTTAATACTGTATTGTTAACAGAAAGAAGAGGCAGTGATTGATAGTAACGTACCTTGTTTCCATCTGATACTTTAGAGGCTTTTACATGTAACCAAGTGTAAGAAACAAGCTGATCACATTATCTGGTTAAACATACTAGAGTTTACTCAAATAAAAGCATCACCAAACCTGAACTGTAATATAAATGAGACAGTTCTCTAAAATATTTCTGTTTTGCTGATCAAGTTGCTTTCAGACTTTCAGCCATTTTAGAATTCTGGGTTTATCAAAATGCAAAGCAAGGTTTATAGTAATAAAATTCAGGTTTATGAAACACATAGAACATATTACCTAAGATGCAAGTGAAGGCTCAAGAACATAG
The DNA here is from genome assembly GCA_002631895.1 of Agapornis roseicollis. Lineage (NCBI taxonomy): Eukaryota > Metazoa > Chordata > Aves > Psittaciformes > Psittacidae > Agapornis > Agapornis roseicollis. Next base: position 140,952 of record NDXB01009570.1, read on the forward strand.
CATGCAAATAATAAGCATTAGTATGAGTGATTAGAATAAAAAAGACAGAAACACTGAACCTCTGTCATAGACTACAACTTCCCAGGATTGATGGATTCAGTGATTTAACTGAGTAGCAGCTTTTACCATTAAACTAAAATAAGATGTCAGTATTAATTAATGCATTGAAGTCCCACAGTGATTAGGCCTATTCACTATAGAAATAATATTGGAAAAATAATGGAAAAATACCTCATCTTAAACACTGGAACTATTATGAATTCTTTCCATAAGGCTACTGGGAAAGATATATACTGGCGTTATCATCGGTAGCTTCAGACATAAACTGTATGAGTCATCAAAGATAGTGTGAAAACTTGTATAGAAGATACCATGAGACCTTTCATGATATTGCATATAGCTGCATGCAGTGTAAGCTATCAAAACAGACTATAAAAATATTTAATAAAGGAAGCAATGAAAGCAATGAGAAAGTGAAACAAGCTAACCAAAAAGTAGCCACCCAAAGTAAGAACCAAATTCTAAATTAGGACTAATAAGATTAAAAAGATGCAGATTTCATTCACATCTGGAATTAAGATTTCTTGTGGAATCTATTTCCCCTTTATTTAAATAGTAAGGTACTGTTCATTCTCAATCATCAGCATACCCCATAGGAGTTCATAGATTAGCAAAATACTTAAAACTGTCATTAAAATAATATGAAATTCTAGAGCAGATTAGATATGTTGTAGACTGAGTAAAAGAGAATAACTATGTGGAGAATAAAACAGATAGATATAATGAGAATTAGTGGTTAAAATAAAGTGGTTAAATTAGTGGATATCATGAGTGGTTAGATGCCTGAGTACCTTACTGAAATTCAGATATATTTTTTCAGTTCTCTAAAGCAGTGCAGCAAATTTCATCTGTTTTATTTTCAAGCTGTGACATAAAGACATTCACCTAAATAGTTCTTTAGAATTGTTATACCGAAGCTGTGAAGTACCACAGCTGTTGCAATATGGGGGAATGTTGTTTTTTTCTGTTTGTTTCTTTAGTTCTGTTGGGTTTTTTTGTGGGTTTTTGTTTGTTTGTTTGGGGTTTTTTTGTTGTTGTTTGTTTGGGTTTTTCTAAGCAAGTGTCAAAATATATGTAAGCAATGCTAAAATGCAAGTTTCCTAATTCCCTTCCTGGGGGTAACTGAACTACTTTAGTGCAAACCCAGTGATATCTCTAGAACTGTTCAGAATGTGAAACTTTGTCATCAGCGTTATGAATTGTGACACTATACTGGGTGGTTTGGAGGTATTAAAACTGTAAGTGAAATTATATAGTCCAAATCGTAATACAAAGCCAGAGTAAATAGATAAATGCAAAAATGAAAAAAAAAAAAAAAATCGTTAACAGTACTGGGTTTTGTCAAACAAAAGCACTGGAAACCTGATCAATTTATGATTTTCAGTGGATGCAATAGTTGCTTTCCTGCGCATGTCTTTCTCAGCTTGTTTAGAAGCAGGAGACAATGGAAAGATTCAGTTTCCTTTTCTTGACATAGTAATAGTTTGGTTTGTGAGCACTCACCTATTTCCCCTCCTCCTTTCTTACCAATACTGACTGAACCCATAAGCCTCCAAATACCTCACAGGAATGTTGCTGTGTCCCACAGCTCAGTTCATTTGGTCTGTTCTGTAGCATGTTTTCATCTTTGTAAGCTCAAAGACAAAGAGCGTTAAAATGTGTCATTCCAGGTGGAAACATATACACTCATTTATATCTAAAGATACCTTTGAGTTGAGGCATGCATAATATGCTGTGCTCTTTGGTCAGTTGCATTCCAACCACAATATCAGAATTCCAGCTGATATCAATATTGGTTTCCAGGAATTACTATCAAAATTAAAATAAACAGATTTGTGGCCAATTACAATGCAATTTAATCAATAAAACTTTTTTAAAATATGTGGGGGCTTTGTTTGGCATGAGTTTTTAGCTAACATTAGCAAATATTAATGTGAAATAACAGCTTGATGTTTTTCCCTTCTCCTTATATCTGATTAAAACAAGTCATAGTGGACTCCTGCCAAACTTTTGAAAGCACTCTGCCTTGGCAGTGATGATTTGTACTGGTTTTGGCAGAAAAAGAGATTTTGTTCTCACATTCAATAGACATACTCGGCTTCTTTTCTCTTCAAGAAAGTGTTAATGCCAGATACATAGATGTAGCTAAGTATTTCCACTTTCAAAAATGCACAGTTGAATTTTGTACAGTTTCTGTTTCCTTCTAAGAAACCCACAGAAACATTTTGTTTAATGTTGGAATTAATCCTGTGATGTACACTGTTATATATTGTGGGCATTCAAGGCATTTGGTTTCCTCCTCAGTTTCCCCATTCAGGCAGTGTATGTCTTAGATTTACTCATTTCAGCTGCCTGTTTCCCTTTGTATAATAACTTGTAAGTAATCTGTAATCAACAGGGGAACAGGGCCTTGGCCTATGAAATAAGGTCCTTCTCGCTACCTTTTAGGTAGTATGTCATGCTGTAAATTCTTCTAAATTTTCGGTGAAAGAATTCTGAGGCTTGGAAAGACATAACAGTAACGTTTTTTTCTCCATTTCATTTATCACCACTGGTAAGGTCTAATTTTCTGTATATATTTTTGATGACTATGGGGGAAAACATTCCTAACACTAGAATAGTCTGGCCTTCAATTATGCAATAGGGAGTATTTTTTCAACCTCAGGAACAATATTACGCAGTGTTAAACTTCAGACCCAGCTTTCTAGAAAATCAGAACAACATTAAATTCAGATTCTTTTTCTTTAATATTCAGCAGTGTCATTCTGTGTTTTCCAAGAAACTTGTGCTTTTTAAGGCCCACAGTCAAGGTCTTCAGATAGACATGACAGTAGTAGACTAAATGACCCTGGAAGTACTGCAGCCATTAGTATTTCATGGATGTTGCATACAACAACAGTTAACACCTATGCCAGGCCATATATATAGCCATTTGTAAAAGATGGGTGAGAGAGAGTGAAGAGGATCTTTATTTGCTTCATATTTACTTCCTAAACATTCAATTCCTTTCTTGGTTTTAAACTCACAGCTCAGCTGACTGCAAATGGGCCAAGACTAAAGAAGTGAATAATTTGCATGCACAATCTCTTACAAAGGTATGAATGATGCACACAAGCTCTTGTGTTTCAGAAGCTCATGCAAAACTTTTTACTTATTTTTCATATGTACCACATAGTTTCCCACATCACTAGTCTTACTATTGTAAAATTTTGGTTATGACCAGCTAGGAAGAAAGCTACCAATATGAAATCTCCGGGGCTACATGCATCTATCTGAATATCGGTAATATTAGTTTCTGTATCTCCCACTGTCAGAGACAATACAGGAAATGTTCCTTATTTCGAAATTGTTGTCTAGACTGAATAAAGATGAAATTCTGCTGTTACATCCTATATTGAAGTCCTCATTTCACACAAACTGACAAAGAAATTCTAGTCTCTGAACTATGAAATCAAGTAACTGGCAAGTGTATGCGGCTAATTATTTATTATGAATACCGGACATAAGTAAAAAAGAAGAGTTCTTATCATTGTCCTAATGGTGACATAATTTATTGCCTGCTTGTTTTTTTTTTTTTTTTTCTTTTTTTAATAACATGCTGTGGTTTGGAATTTCCCCTTGGCTAGTTTGGATCAGATGTCCTTGTCTCTGCTCTCTCCTGGTGTTTTATGCCCCTTCTTACTTGCAGGGCATGAGAGACTGAAAAGTCTTTGTTCAGGGAAAGTGCTACTTGGAAATAACTAAAACTTTGGTGTGTTATCAGTATCATTCTCAGACAAAAACCAAAACACAGCACTGCACCAGCTACTAGGAAGAAAATTAACTCTGTCCCAGCCAAAAACAGGACACTTAGTTTTTTCATATAAATAACACATGGAACATTGAGATGAAGTTTGTATTTGAATCTTACAATAGTCCCAACTGGTATATGTATCCATGATAGTTCTACTAATGAAGAAGCTTAAGGGTTGGACATAGAACGTTCAAAAGGTTAGTGGAAGAGACATCTGGAAATGATTGCAGACTTCCTTCATTTCATATATCCTGTCAGAAAAAAAAAGAGGAAATAACAATCTAACAAAAAAACAACACTTTTATTTAGTCAGTCATGCACAAAACACCTGCTAGCTCCACAAGTCATCAAAGTCACTGAATTGTGAACAGTTTGATGCACATTCTCTTTGTCTTCTGCACCAACCAGACAGTCATAGAATCATAGAAAAGTTAGGGTTGGAAAGGACCTTAAGATCACCTAGTTCCAAACCCCCTGCCATAAGCAGGGACGCGTCACACTAAACCATGCCACCCAAGGCTTCGTCCAGCCTGGCCTTGAACACTGCCAGAGATGGAGCATTCACAACCTCCTTGGGCAACCCATTCCAGTGCCTCACCTTCCTCACAGTAAAGAACTTCTTCCTTATATCCAATCTAAACCTTCCCTGTTTAAGTTTTAACCTTGTCCTGTCACTACTGTCCCTAATGAAGAGTCCCCCCCCAGCATCCCTATAGGCCCCCTTCTGGCTGCTATGAGATCTCCATGCAGCCTTCTCCAGGCTAAACAGTTCCAACTTTCTCAGCCTGTCTTCGTATGGGAGATGCGATGCTCCAGTCCCATGATCATTCCTGTGGCCCTCCTCTAAAGTCCACAATGCCCAGCCCTCCTTGGAAGAACCAAAACTGCACAGAAGTTAAGCTTGCTGTGCATGTAGTGACAGATGGTCACTGAATATATTCTGGACCTCCTTAAAGCTGTATAAAACTCTCAGAGAATCCATTCTTTGAAGTGGCAAATGCTGAGAACTAGTAACATGACATGCAAAAGTATTTGAAAGCCCCACAAATGACAAAATGTGCTAATATCGTATATACAGCATAAAAGTTTACTTTGAAAAATACACTTATAAAGTGTGTAAGATACGGTAAGAAACAAAGAAAACCAAGTTACTTAAATTGAAGTATAAGAATATAAATAAAGTAAACATTTTTTTCAAAGCGTTATTTTTCTTTAAAAATACTGATCAACATTAGAACTATTATTTCCTTTTCCTGGTTCAGATATTAAATATGTTTGTTTCATCTCTCCAGATGAGGCAAGAGACCAGTCTGTTTACTGCCTTTATTTATTGTTTGTAAACAATAGGGAAAGAGTAGAAGCAAAGTCTGTCATTGGCAAGGATGATGCCTATAGTGAAGATGCCCAATATCCAAAACATACCACCAATAAAAATTGTCTTGGATACCAAGGCTGACCTACAGCAAATAAAGTAATGGGGTGAACCCCACAGACATATTCAGGCTAGCTCGAACTTCCTGGCTCAAATCCTTGTAGCAACAAACAGGAATTTTAACATGGGTGGCAAAACCTGAGGTAGTTCTCAGAACAGAGCTCTGTGTTGTTAGCATTATATCAGATTGGTGGATCTAAGATATGTAAGGTAGGTCTGCAGAAGTACAGCAACATGCCCACATACCCACATTCTTCAGAATAAGATTACAAAGACGTAAAGGTATCATTGCCACTTCAAAACCAGTTTCAGTTATTCAACTAAGCATGCATGGATAATGTCTGGAACACAGATGCTTTTCCAAATAAGGATTGAAGTAGAAATTTCCATTCATCACAATACATACTTTATAATCGGTGTAAAGCAGTGCAAATTCTTATTTGTCTTTGGAATATAAATCAGATGTGAGCACAAGTCAGATTGTCTGAAAGCCGTATTAGAATAAATCCCACCAGGAATTTATCTGGGCATATTATAACAAATAGAGCTCCTGAAGTTCAAGATTACTCTCAGTTTTAACAGGAAGCTTTTAGGGGACTAAAAGTCTGAGGTTAAATTTCTGTCACAGCTTCTTTGGGTGATGACAATATTGATGAAAACCAAAGCAAAATTGCGCACTATGATGAATAATACCCAGTTTTTCAGTTCTAATATTTACAAGCTGCAAACACATTATGAATAATTTTGTATAGATCAGCACCTACTTTTTAGCTTGCTTCATTGTCTTTCTAGATACGTATAAAGTACTTTCAAATAATAAAGTGTATGTTTGGTAAATCTTTCTGTGTCTTTCCTATTTCTGTATTCCTTTACATTTTTCTTTAAGTTTCTTTTAAATATTTATGTGACTGAGCAGAAGGTACTTGTTACAGACTTAGACGCAAGCCTAGCATACACAAAATCACTAGTATTTCAAAACAGCCACATATTTATTTCTGTAAGAGAAATTATATTGATATCAGCTCCACAAAAGCTTGCCTTTCTTCACATTTAAGGAGAAATTTTACATCACTGAGCATGACATTAATTTTAATTGCAAAAGTGATTATTGGTATAAGTGCAAGAAAGTGAAGAAATTAATTTCCATTCCTAGAGCAAAGTACAAGAAATGCTCTCAATCACCAAGGCACTGTTATCACTCACCTGAACTGTCTCGATACTCCGCTCCCAGATTCTCCTGAAGAGATGTTATGATGTATGATACCAGATTATGTGGCAAGGCAGTTTATGATGTGTCCACAGGGAAGCAACATCATTTTCTTCCAGGTTTCAAACCTTAGCACTTCATGAGGACCAAGATCTTCAAGAAGTAAAAGGCTAGTACACTTGCTCTTTCTGACCAGGCAGTGCTGTGGCTGCTTAATATCTACTCAAAGCCACAATCACCTTCTGATCTGAGGAGCAGGTGACTTGAGGATTCTCTTCCATACTGATTGCTACGCACACACAGTCATGAAAAGGTAGAGTATGAAAGATTAAGTAGTATTCTGGTCACCTGGACAGTTTACTTTGCCCTTTTGAGAATTGGTCCAATGCATCATCATCTATCATAAATGGCTTATAATATGACAGTGCTGGATCTTTAAGGCTATCTATGCTTGAGTGTTAAATAAAGATAAAACTACAGAAAAGCTCAGAGTAATTCTAGTCAGCAGTAAAGGGATGATTTCCTTTCCTAATAGGCATCCGAGCTTCAAAGTCCAAAAATTCAAATTAATCCTGTGCTTCAGAGTATGAAACAGCTTTTCCTAGTTACCAAGAACAGAGCAACAAAGAGATACAGTGCAAGTTTCTGTTTCAGATATATAGCCATTGACTGCTGCTATAATAAAGTTAACAGACCAAAATCCACATTTTGGCCAGTCATTTCAGCATATGTTTAAAAATTAATAAGGTACAATCTTATATTTGCAGATTTTTATAAAAGCAACTTTTCATTTTACAGCATCCAGTACATTATAACATAATGATTAAACCAAACCATTAATGTTTGTAATAGCATTAGGTTAAAATAACAAAGCATTTCAGTAATGTTTTAGTTCTAAGATACATATTCTTTAAAAAACAAAACAAAACAAATAAAGAAACATTAGCAACTACCATACTCTGTTAAATACCAGCTATAAAAATCTTCAAGGAAGTCCTGAATAAATTGATTTGATCTTTTTATAAGAGACTACTTTATAAGATCACATTCTAGATTTGATCAAAGTAGAGCTTCTTCTGAGACTTAATAAACACTATACAGTTAGTTCAGTTTTCTCTTTTGGTTTTGGGATTTTTTTTCCTTTGGTTATTTTCTGCCAGTACACTTTTTTTCTTCCTCCTAAGAGTACAAGCATCTTATGCTTCTGGCTCAGATTAAAATAAACCCTCACAGGGAAATTTTCTCCTGGTTTCTCAATCTCAAGATAACCCTGGTGACCAGGAGTCTTTTTTTATCGGTGTAGACAAATTACCTGGTGCTGAAAAGTTATAAAAACTAAGTAAAAGAAAATGCATGGTTGGGGTTGTAGTGGTGTCTTTGCAGGGGACTCCAAAGGCATCAGCTCAGGAACTTTTCTCAGCCTTCTGAGTTCTGAATGGCAGAATATATATATCCAGTAATATAACATCAAATATGAAATTAAATATTCAGATAAAGAGGCTTTAGAGTCATTTCCAAATTAAAAAAGTTCTTGATATACATTATAAGGAGGCCAGTTTCTAAAGGGTGGCAATAAGAAATGTGGAAATGCATGCAATCATTTTAAAAGTATAACAGTAATACAGCTTTCTATATCAACTTAATGTGCTGGACAATTACCACTCGTGAAAATAATCACAGAGGATTTGTGTGAAAAAGCATCTCTAAAGTACTATTAAGGGTCCTCAAAGTCTTCTGAAAAATCCTATTGAAGTGTAGTCAGATTTTACATAAAGGACAGCTTGAAGAAGCAGCAAGCAATCAAAACAAAGATGCAGAAAAGCATAAAGAATATGCTAAAAATCCAAATTATGTCATTATTTTAAAGAAAAAAATAAGAAATTTTCTACCTTTTGTTAAGCAGATTTTTAAAAATTTTCCTTCTAAAATCTAGCATTCTTTTTCCAGGTTGAATTATTAACTTTATGCAAACCTTTGCTACATTACTCAGTGTAATAAATGAGAGTCAGTGCATGTTATCACACTGTCTTCACTGGGGTTGGCGGAAGGAAAAAGGCACAGGTGATCATCTGTATCAAGAAGTAATCCACTTTCAATTCATATATTACTGAATATATAAGTTGATGGAATATAAATCTGACGGAAGTATTTAAACATCACCATTACTGTAGTACTGCAATTAGAGGCACCTTTCTCAAGGCAAAATGTCTGTTTATTCACCAGTAATTCATCCAAATACAAGCTGACAATGAACACAGAACCGGACACTTTGAATTTACACCATGATCACATTTGTAGCATAGAACTGTCATTTCTGCTGAATTATAAAATGTTAAATATTTGCCTGGTAGTAATGCACTGCTGTTTCAAAAAAAGTGTACTAACAGTATTGCAGTGCCTAGAAGTTAGTTGCTAAAGCTAAATTCAAAATCAGGCCCTTGATTTTACTGTTGCTGAATGGCAAGATATAAGCTGCTTAGGAGAAGCCCTGCAGGAGTAACATGCTGTACCAACCATTTGAGAATAACCACTGCTGTTTCTGACATTCATTCTGCCCTAGCTTAAGCAACTAACTCAAAAGTAAGTTAAACAGCTGTGATAAGATTAATCATCTATATATCTAACTGTATCTTAATTCAAGCAAAACCAACTGTTCCTTTGAATCTATAAGGGCTTATGAAGAGGTCACAGCTATCTTTTGCTTTGAACCCAAATGGTCAAATTATTCACTAAGTGGGAGTCTACATTTCCTTTACCTTGAACAATGCTAATCATAGGGCTGTAGGCTACTTTAAGGAAAAAGAGAAGCTATCCTGTCTCAACAAGGAAGAAGGATGATCATAGCCTAGCTGTTAGCTCACTGATTTGGGTAACAGGGAAACCAGGTTCTAGTTCTTTTCCTTGCTCTCTGGAATAGCTCCTCTCCTTAACACCTCTGTCTCCTTGAAGTCCACAAAAAGGTGAAAAATAACAATTGTTTCATTCTCTATGAATCCATGGCAAAGCAAAAAGCCTTTAACAGAGAGACAAGAGAGCTTCAAATTTCTGTGCTTGGACATAAAACATAGCTATGCAGTTGTCTGATGTGTCTAACAAAACTGCCATGCAGAACAACTTGACAAAAATGAGCTTATTCTGACGAAGCTTCATGACAGGTGGTCAGTAGGTTTTTTAATGTGAAAACTATAAACTTTAGTTGATGTAATCTGGCAGTTTAAATTTTCAAGTTAATTTTCTTTAGCTATTGAGATCAGAGATTTCCATTGAATTTTTAATCAGTTGCTATGGAAATGCTTACATGCACAGCTCTGCACCCCCAGCTGTGAAGACAGTCATGAAGCAGTAACCCTGTTGCCATATCTTAATGTTTAACTGAATGCCAAGATTTACTTGTCCTGTAAGTCCAGAAGCTACTGCACTGAATATATTTCACCTTAAAATAGAAAGGTGTCATAAAAGTCCCTGTGGCATTTTTCAAATTCTTGCATGAGTTGGAGGGTTTATTACAACTTCAATGAAGTAAGCTCATTTAAGTTATGGACAAAAATTGTTGAACAGCAAAACCAAGTGTGCATGTTCATATTTTTCATTTTCTACCCTCGGTATCTTTCTTTTCCACTTACAAGAATTTATTTCTCTAAAGGACAGATCAATAATAAAATTATGATTATATGCATTCAGCAAGAAAAGAAAGACTCTTTGAGAGAGTCTAATTTGGGGAAAGAGATTAACTAAATTCTGATAAAAGATTCAGAGTCTCTGCTTGGCACTATAGAATACTTAGCACAGTACGAGAGGATTTATTAATATTAATGTAAGGAAGTGACTCTTGAACAACCTCATAGATCAGGACTGCAATAAACTCCCTTAAAACCAAACTAAATCAAAGACTAAACCCACTGATTTTTAATGAAAATTTGAAGATCTGGAAGAGAGCACAAACTGTGCTCACATCAGTTCTAGGTGTAATTTGATAGACTGAACACCTAAACTAATACTAACCCACTTGCTATTTAACTAGCTCACCACTGAAGTGTGGAGTGTTAATTAGCTGACAGTTGCAAAAGGTTTAGCTTTCAATTTTGCTAATATAATACCATTTTCAAATAATCCCCTCCTGAAAATGTGGCTTTGCACCAACCGAAACAAAAGAAGTAATAATAGTATTAGAGCTTGAAAGATTCATAGTACTGCAAGGTTTCATTTTCTAGAGTAAAAAATTTTGCATTGTAAAGTTAGAGTTCCTACATTTAGGTAGGGAAAAAAACAAAAAGTACACAAACTGAAATTAAATGGCATATTTCACCTCATATAGGACAATTTCATTCTCACCTCACAATAATAATATAAAAAGATATGAAAAAAGAAATGTATGACAGATTCTGATTTTGAATTGAAAATTGGACTCAAAAATCACATCAGGTTTATAGAGGCAAAGTTGGGATATCCTCTAATAGTAAACTTAATGTTTGATGTATTTAGCTTATGAATAAAGTATATGGAAACCTTAAAAAGCAAAACAAAAATTCTTACAAATTTGGATATACAGATTAATTCTAGCTCTCTAGATGGCAATTTATTTGCTCACTGCATGTCCTTGTGGCAGAACAATATGGGACTGACGTAGCATGACTTTTATGACACTAAGAAATGAACGGCAAGGCATTACCTTTTTTAAGGCATGAACAATTTAGTGTTTCATATTCTTGTGTAGCATAGATAGAGCAGTCTGATTTTCTTAAAACTAAAGGTATGGCAGATGACTGAAGAGTCTGAATTAAAAGGTTCCTGAAAACCTCTGGCAATTTTAAAGGCAGACTATGTCAAACTTTTATTTTTCTCTACTATACAATCCCCACTTTTTGTTCTTAGACCCAAAAGTGTGCATATGGCAACATACATACAAATTTATGGTTATCACTTCCTTTCACAGTTATTTTTTTTTTGATACTGCCGGTGACTCATTTTTAACCAATTCTGACAACATTTTTTGCTCCAGACTGTTTTTTCCAAAAAACTTTCTTACTTTGTCCATTTAAACAACAAACGCAAGAAAGATGATGCTATTATTTTGCCCATGGTCACATTCTGTGGATCCTAATTTTTCAGAAGTAATTTTTGTGTCCCACAAGAGGCTTACTTTGGTGAACTTGTAACCAAGTATAATAGTGTTACAAAACCAAAAATGCTGAGGTATTCATATGGACAGAACAGAGCACAAAATTGTTCATATAAAGAATATGTTCGTTGGATTATAAGGTCAACATTGACATGGATAGCTCTTACTGTTAACAGAAGATGGTCAAAAGTAACAAGTAAAAAAATAATAAATTCTAAAATGATGCTCTACTCTTGTGAAGGGTGCACTAAAATAACATTGACAGTCCATAATTCTAATTACATTAACTTCATTCATAGGAAAACAAAATCTGTATTTCCTTCTTATCCTAAAACTGTTTATGGATTTGCTTTGCATTTACTAACTTGGAGTAACTTTCAGAAAGGCTATCTGAACCAACAAAGCCAATGTCCTCACTGAGCTTTACCCAATTGTTAACCCTTTAGGATAAGAAAACCTAACCATGCTCTGAACCAGAAAGAGGACTTAAGTATAGGCCTTCCAGTTCTCCCACAAATATTTTGGCAAGGACTCCAGTGAATATTTCAGAAATCATCTCTCTCATGCTATCAATGCTGACCCATTTGAAAACAAAAAAAAAAACCAAACAGATTTTAAAAAATTAAGAGTTACATAGCAGGCTGGTAGCTGATCGTTCAGGATTATGTATCTGGTTACCAATCCTTGAAAGCTGTCAAATAAGAGGGGGGTTTTGGTGTTGAGGATTTTTTTGTATGTTTTGCAGGGTTTTTTTTAAATCATACCTGTGCAGGTAGCCAATATTCCTGGCTGTTTGTAACACACTGTTAGGAGTTGAGAGAAGCAAGCTCATACCAAAGAGAAGAAGAAAACAGACCCAGATTCAATACAACCTCTGACTAGATTTTTCTGTGATCAGTAGAATATGTGCTAAGAATGGCATTATAAATCTCGCTTTTACAGCAGTGTCTAAGTTTAGCATTTCATTTTATGGGTTTGATTAGTGATACTCAAATTGGAAATGAAACAGTTTATTGAAACTTGTCACTTAATCAAAGCAAATCTTCAGTTGTTCTGTTATTTTGTCATGGTGCCCTTGGGTAGCTGCCAGTGTACATATGCACAGCGTCTCTGTACTGCGTATGCAAAAAAGAAAAAATATTCTACATCACGTAGTCAAAGTTCACTGTGTGTGCAATGTGATTGCCAGACTGTAATCCCCATTCTATCAACACAAGCAAGAAAACTGTGTGACTACTGACAAACCCAGCAATATCTCATTTACAAAACCTGTAATTTTCTTAAAAAAAAAAAAAAAAAAAAAAAAAAAAAAAAGAAAAAA